>JAXQKE010000351.1:0-21451 GCA_037042355.1 Candida sp. Y128-05E | reverse complement strand
ATTGAAAATCCAAAATTCCAAGATAAAGTTTTGGCTGAATCAGTTGCTGAAGTTGAAAAATTGTTTGCCAAAAATTAGATACTATAAATCACCAGAATTTAGTTACGAATGAAAATATTAATATTTCATATTATACATTGTAGTTAAGAATACATTTAACGAATTGAATATTGATAGTTTACATATTATACATTGTAGTTAAAAAATACATTTAATGAATTATCTAGTCGAACTGTTTTCGGTTTATCTGAAAGATCATCGAGAAACCGGCAACTATAATCTTTCTGGAACCGCTAATTATACAAGATGGGATTAAGTGATTCGAGTGAATAGACTTTTGTAATATTAACATTATTTATCCTGTTCATTGGCTCTGATCATTCACATTATTCTTTCTAGCTCATTCACAGATACCTAGATACAACATCATGCGATGGTTTCCATATTTGTAGAGAATTATCATCCGCTACACTTGCCATCAACCAATCGTCATGATATGACCAGTCAATATCATTAACCCCTAACATGTGACCTTTGTGTAAAAAGATCAACCCTTCATCTTTAGTTTCACTTATATCATACAACCTAACCAGGGTATCCGTGGACGAAGACGCGAGAACATTGTGATATTTCCTGTTCCATTTCAACTGAGTGATTGCCAGGGTATGTTGATTCATTTGATGGACACTTTGATTATTCCGAATATCCCAAACATTTATACCCCCATTGCTATCACCAGTAGCAACACACGTAGGCAAGCCCGGGTTTATACTCGAACTATTTGCTTCTGCATCGGAAACTTTGAATTCAGTAACAACAGTATTTGTTCTGACATCATGTATTTTGAAATACCCACCATCATCCACGGTGGAAAATAATGAATCGTGATTAGGAAACCATTGTAAATCGTTAATTGCATGCAGATTATGAGTGTAGTTAGTCTCATTCAACGAGTTATCCTTGACATCAAACTTTTTCACATCATAAACATTGATATTACCCAGAGTATCACCAGACGCGATGATCCCTTCATTCTGCAAGTTCCAATCGATTGCATAAATATCAGATTTATCAGACTGCGATTTCGATTTCAAGTTAATCTGGACTTTCGATAACTCCGTATCATTCATTCTGAGCAAACTCGAATGTTTGGTACGCTCGTACACCACTAAATCCCCCAAATTGTTAGCGCTGGCAATTATATTTGGTTTTTGCGGCATGTACTTGGCCTTGTTGACATCACCGTGATGATTCAATTTTTGTAGTAGTTTGACCTTTAAATTAGAAGAAGTAGACACCTCAAACTCTTGTTTATCTTGATTGTAATCCAATTTGTTTATCTTGATGTGTTTGTTTAGATTGTGAAATGTTGGAACTTGTACTATAGATAAACTATCTATAGATTGACCCAAGGTGAAAGTGCCATATAAGAGTCTTTGTAACATGATATCTTCTTCTGATTGTATTGTAACTATATCAGGAAAGAATTGGACTGTGAGTGAAGGCCATAATAAAGATGTTGTTGATAAGTAGTCGTATAAATATGGGGCGTTCTTCTTCCAAATACGATATTCCTGTTGAGTAGCAGCATCAATTGTTGTGTCATCATTATCTGGTTGTTCCTGTAAAACTTCTTCCACTGTTGTATCTGCTACCTCCAACTCAGACATTGTTTGGTATTATTATCTATTTCTCTACCACCACCAGTTGATTTTTCACTACTAGAAGAAAACGCGATGAATTCTTTAACTAGCAGTTAACAGAAATGGCAGAAGAAATCAGATTAAACTCTTCTAAGTTAGGAACTAAGGAATAGTATGTATTCATTTACTTTAATTTAATTACTGTTCTTACTAACATTTAGTTGGAATGAGTTTTATAAGAAAGAAATAGGCAATTTCAAGGAAAATGATGAAGATGTAGGTGAATGTTGGTTTGACGACTCAGATGCTGAATATAAGGTTATTATACACTTAGCAGATGGTCTTGAAAATGGAGACTATACTTTTAAACAAGATACTATTGATATTTTGGATTTGGGTACTGGTAATGGCCATTTGTTATATGCCATGAATGAAGAATTACTGGAAAGAGATATTGAATACAAGTTCAAGTTTACTGGTATTGACTACTCTCCAGACTCTATAGCTTTCTGTAAAGAAATTGGACAACAAAAATACCCTGACGGTCCATTCGAATTCGAACAAGTAGATTTATTATTGAAAGATCAAAAGTTTTTAAATAACAAGTTTGATATTATACTAGACAAAGGTACTTTGGATGCCATTGCATTAAACCAGGACCCATTGCCTGAATTTGGTAATAAAATTGGTATGGATGTCTATGCATCGCAAGTAAAACAAATGATGAACCAAAACTCCATCTTGTTGATAACGTCGTGTAATTTCACTGAAGAGGAGTTGATCAAGATTATTACCGAAAATGGTACTAATGAATTATCAGTTTACGAAAAAATCGATTATCCTAGTTTCCAATTTAATGGTGTTAAAGGGTCCACTATTTGTAGTGTTAGTTTTATTAAAAAGTAATTTAAAATAGCATATATATTTAATAGATAATACATACCAATAAGACAGCACCGGATTTTGTAAGATGAAGGATAATTCATTCAATTTGTGCTCTAGCTTTCTGGAATAATTTATCCAAGTAATGGATTCTAAGCGACTACTTGTAGTGTCAGTTTTATTAAAAGTAATTTACATTATCATATACATATATATATAATACATACCAGACCTATGTTTCTATTTTGCAACTATTTGGTAGGATATTTATTCAATTTGAGCTTTATCTAATTTATTCGGTAATCTGCTCTTTGGCCTTGTCGGCGTTTTCCACTAACAAATCTCTGATAGTTTCTGAGGAAAACTTCAACATATACTGAATAGGAGTACCATCTGCCTTAACTGAGTTCAATCTTAAGTACTTTCCTGGGTTTAATGACGCTTCAAGGCCTTTCAATAGTTCAGTCTTTTTGGAAATTTTGTAATTCAAAATGACTTTTAGTAACCCGTTAGAACGCATGACCAATCTGACCTTGTTTTTATCTTGTTTCGACTGGTTTAAATGTAAAGGGCCAACACCACGTTCTTTCCACCCGTCTTTAATGTTGGAAAAGTCCAATTCGAATAACTTGGCAGAAGTGTTATATAAAGAAGCCTCATCTTCCTCTCCAGTTTGCACTGCTTTGATAGGTTCCAAGTCTACTTGTTTGAATTGCTGTGGAGTAGGTTTAGAAGACTCTTCGGTCTCTTGAGGTTCTGGAGAATCCAAAAACGATTTCTTTTTCAACGATTCCTGGAATGCATTACCAAACTTGGAGTTAGCCCCAAAAGAACTAGTCTCTACTTTGGATTCAAATACATTCTTGTTATTTTTCATATTTTCGAAAGCCGAAGATGAGAAAGTAGTCGATGACCCAAAGGTAGGTTTGGGTGAATTATCTTTGGATACTGGATCTTTAGGAGTGGTTGAGTTTTGAGACAGAATGGAATTGGAAGGAGTAGCCACCACTGGGTTTATGTTGAAAGAACTAGCTCCAAAAGTAGGTTTTGAAGATGCTGGGGATTTATCTTTGCCATTGGCATTATTAGCTTTAGTTACATTCAAAGTGGGGGGAGTGACTTTCTTAGCAACTTGTAAATCATTATCTATAACTAGTTTCTTTAAATCCTTAATCTCTTGTTCCAATTTGGTAATTTTAGATTCGTATTGACTGGATACTTGTTTAGTGATTTGTGCTTTTAATTCTTCAATATCAACTTTATCATAACCATCTGATTCTGGTTTTAATTTTTTGGTATCATTCAATTCAGCTGGTTCTAGTTTCCTTTTACTAGAGTCTTTACACATGATTTGTTGAAAGTAATTGCAAAAACTGTTCTGTTTGGTATTTATATATAATTGATCTCCACTGGTCCCTTCTAAACAAAGTGCGAAAATCAAAATATGGCTGATGAGCAATCTGAACAGAAGATGAAGAGGGAGAGAAGGATAGACAGATATTAGTAATAGATAGATAGAGGTAGAGATATAAAACTAGGGATAATTACACGTAGATATTATTTTTATTTGTTTGATAATTTTAATCTATGTACTTTCAATTTCTCAGAAACCTACCCTAAGCCTAAAAGGTAAATACAGACTATATGCGATCAAATCTCAAATAAAAGGAGCATATCAAACCTCTTCTATATTAGGTAAATGTAAACTCATCGATTCCTTTCTTTGAGTTAAACTTAAGAATACGTAAATTTTATCGAGTTTGGTTTAAAGGCAAAGGTAAGCAAACTCTGCATGTTTAGGTAAATACAAACTCTTCGAGTTCTTTCTTCCTAACTAGTAACTCATGTACTTTGCATATTTATCCTTTACACTCTTCTCCAGGGGTTTTTCCTGTGGGATAACTGGTGTCGGTATAGCTGGTTTTGGTTTATACGGAACATGGGGATTATTGGAAATATTGTGCCGTCTACCACTGGCAGCAGCGGAGGCGTGGACGTGCATTCTGGCATCTGCCTTGGTGTAGTGTCTCCCTCCTAGTCCTCCACCCAACCTTCTGGGTTTCCAATTACGAATGATTCTCCCCCGCTCTATATCGACCAAGATCGTTCTATTGCCCATTTTCAACCCACTTCTACTGAGCTCAGCAATACAAGTATCTGCGTCTGACAGTTTATCATACACAATAAACCCATACCCTCGGGATTTCCCCTGCTTATCTCGAATAATTCGTATTGATTCAATAGTACCAAATTGTGAAAATTTCTGGGAAAGGTCTAGTTCAGTCAAATTGTAATCAAGCCTCGACACAAAGATCGTTCTGAATGGATCCTTCATGAATTCCTGCTCCTTCTTCTGGAGCAATTCCAAATCGTTCCAATCGTGTAATTGTCTTGCCAAACTCGTTTCTATTTTCTCCTTCTTCTCCTTGGCCTGGTTGATTTGTACTTGATATTTAGTCAACACTGGTTTGTGCTGGATCAGTTTCAATTGGGGTAAATATTCCTCATACTGTAGTTTCCAATTACTTATGGGTGTAACAACTGGAGTCTTTCTAGCATTGTTAGGATAATCGGTGGGTGGAATATACACCAACGGTAGTTTAGCCTGAAACAACTGTTGTATATCCTTAGGATACTTTTCGTTATCTGTCATAAATATAATATATATAGTATACCAATATATTTTTCAAAATTATTCGCAAGCATCACCATCTCCATACAATGTTTGCAGCTCCCAATGAGGAATATTTCCTCAGCTACAACGAACGAGTGGATGTGAATGCACTACCTTTGTTCTCACGGTTACACTTGGCCAACCATAATGGAGTGACAGAAAAAGCGTTATATGTAGCTATACGAGGACTCATCTTTGATGTTACGGATAATGCCAAACACTATGGACCTGGTAAAAGTTACCATGTATTAGTGGGTAAAGATTGTACAAGACTACTTGGATTAAACAAGTTGAAATTACCACCACAAGATACATTGGATAGAGGATGGTTGACAGATACTACATGGTATAGTGATGATTTCACTGCCAAACAACATGAAGCAGTTGATAAATGGATATTGTTTTTCAAGAAAAGGTATAAAATAGTAGGAATGGTGGTGGATTACCAACCGAGGGTGTAGAGAATTAGAATTAGGTATTATCAAAGGATATAATACAAATAAAATGATATATTAAAAGTATATCGGGTATATTAACCGAAAAAGCACTTCCATTAAGAAAACACGGTGGTATAATAGTTTCGGATATAAAAGGTTATAGTAAATACCGAAGTGGCCACAAGATTAATTAATGTGAGTTAATTTATGTCAGCGCAAATATTATAAATATGGTAATTAAAAGATAAGATATAGAAATGAGGATAAATAAAAGTCACGTAATCTGTTATAAAATCTAATCAAAACAAAGAAAACGTTTTCTATATCTCGAAATAAATATTTTATGCTTATTAAAAAAATCGATTGCATGAAATTTAACCTAGTTGCTATAATAATTAAATTATTTATAGAAAGAGAAGAAACAAAGAAATAGAGTATAATAAAAGTAAAAAGTAATTGTTAATAGGGTAAAAGTAGATTAATTAGAAGTAGTAGTAGAAACAATACCACTCTCTTAATAACTCCCCTTCCTTTCTTCTTCCAGTCAATTCACCAGCTTTCTTTCTTTGCAACTGAAATTTTAATTTTTTCTAATTTTTATTTTCTGGTGGTGTGAATTTCTCTTTGTTTCCGGAAGCAGCACAAATCTTGATTTTACAACACTATAGATTTTAACACACACTAGTAGTACAATGGAAGCTGCACAACTAAATAACAAGTCTATGAGACAACAACTACTCAGTGGTGAACTGGTGGGGAACTTAGACCATACAGAACTACTTCAACAACAGAACTTGGATACTCAAGATGAAAACACTACAAACGCGATGAACCAGGGGCAATACCCACAACAGATGAACCAACAACAGTTTCAACAAAATATACCTCAAGGTCAATACCAAAATATACCTCAAGGTCAATACCAAAATATACCTCAACAAGGCCAATATCAAAATATACCGCAACAACTACAACAGCAACCAATGGGTATGCAACAACCCATGGGTATGCAACAACAACAACCCATGGGAGTGCAAACATCGGGTCCTTATAATTCTAGTTATGATATGATAGTACCGCCAGCACCTTCTAGTACTGGTTCGAGGAAAGCCAGTATGACCAGTCAATCGGGTATAAACCGTTTCTTTAAACGTAACAGAGATGATCCTCTGAACTTCAATGAAGATGCTGGAGCTGATATTGGTGAATTGACTAATGGTGCTAATATTTCGTTAAATGATATCACCCACATTCGTGATCGCGGAGCTTATGCCCACAATTCCAAAAAGAGAATCGAGGATACGACTCCTTTGATCCCAATAGTGGGTGGTTCAATTGGTCCTGCTTCTACAACTACCAATAACGTACTTTACAGAAAACAAATGAACCAACAAATGAAAATGGCTTATGCTTCAGGCTCAAGAGCAATGTCGATGAACAATCAGGGCAATCCCATGGACCAGCAACGGACAATGTCGTTCAATTCTTTTGGAGCTCAAGGTCCAAGAACCATGTCGTTAATGTCAAATAATACCACTACTACTAGCATTCCTTCTGGAAATATGTCGTTAACAAGTAATGGTGGTTACCCATTAGGTATGCAACAAGCCCAAGCGAGAAATAATTCTATGAACAATCAACAGTTTGCCCAGCAGGCACCCAGATCTATGAGTATGCGTAACATTCCCTATAATAATTCCCAAGGCCCAAGAACAATGAGTTTAAGTAACCTGGCTAATAACATTGCTGGTGGTTATCAAAAGCAACCAAACCAGTTTCCTCCAAATCAAAACTTTCAAGGGAAACCAATGGGTTACCAAGCTACTCCTTCTCAACAACGTGGTCCAGGTGGTCCAGGTCAAGGTTATGGACAAGCTCCACTAGGCTCGAATCAGTTTAATCAACAGGGTTATATGCCACAACAAGGTAGAGCTAATTCGTTCCAGGGTAATCAACCTCCAATGAACTTCCAAGGTCAATCGCCAATTCAAAATCAAATGGGTTTTCAACCTCAAAATCAAGGCCCAAACATGGCGCCAATGCCAAATCAAGCCAATTACAATCCTAATCCTACAGTGCCATACGCTAATGCCCAATCGAATGACTCGTTAACAAACGTTCCTGAAGAAGAGGAAGAAGCAGTCACGAGAAGGAATACATTGGCACCAGAACGTACCGCGGCTGCTCCAGGTTTTATGAAGAGTAAACTTGCTGAAGAGATGGAATCGGGATCACCTATTGTCTCTTCGAGTTCGAAATTAAATAAAACGCTTAACGAAGATGTGATATATACCGATGACGATGGCGTGTCCCAAAAATCTCCATTAAAGAAATCAAATTCTATACGTTTGCGAAAATTGGATTTATTCAATAATAAAAAACAGAAAGAAATAGAATCAACTGATGAAGAACCTGAAGACGGAAGTACTACTCCGGTGCGAATGCAAAGTGACAAGGAAACTGAGCTTTCCCCTACTTTTAACGCAAGGAATTCCAAGAGTCGTTATTCTACGTATACTACTGACGAGGAGGATTATAATAATCGTGACAATTACCGTACCATTGGCGCATCAGCGGGAAATAAGTCAAATGCTACGACTTTAACCAACGACGTCTTTGTTACCGCTTCAGATTTCACCTCACCAAACAAGCTTACGAAAGAGGTGAGTGCATTCCCATCACCTAACATTTTATCGGGGCCAACGCCGAACGAAAATGAATCGACATTTTCTGAATCAAACGATACTGACGATACTGCCGACACCATCAGACCTCGTGATTTATCAGAAATTACAAGAATAGCATCTTCTGGTTCAAACAAACTGAACTCATATAAATCAATAGTTGCTAACACTGCCTTCAGTAACTTCAGATCTGCGTCGGCAGAAACCACTCCTAAATTGAACCCCACTCGGGAATTGGATACTACTCCTAAATTTGCTGAGTCTGATGGCACTCCTAAACAAGATACAAGTCGTGATTTAGATGAAACTCCAAAATTTGCAGCACCATCAGTATTTACGTCAGGTCCACCAAATATACCAGGATCTTCGGAAAAGAGCTCATTGGATAGCTCGTTATACAGTTCCACTTCGTTGAGATTCGAGCAACCTGCAGGCTATACTTACTCTCAAGAATCTTTGGATAAAAGCTCAAATTCTCGAGATGCTGTTGAATATTCATCATACACTACTAATGAATCACCAAAAGGTAATGAAAGTGAACCTGCAAAGGAAACAACAAACGAAAATGCAAAGATGTTAGCTGGTGCATATGGAGATGACCTGGGAATAGATTTAAATGCGGAACCAGAGGAAGAATCAGTCGACCCAATTGTTGTTGCAAAGCAAAGAAATTCTGGTTTGAAGAACAGTCCATCATATAATAGATTGTCAAACTCCACGCCACTCAATCAATCAAATTTTCAGACATTGGATAATCAAATTAACCGCAGATCGGGTACTCCACAAACAGTTGAAAGTAAAGTTGCAGATTCATTTAAGCCAACTACTAATGACTTGACATACACACCAGTTAGTATGGACGCCACTACAAGTGACAGCAGAAGAGGCAGTCGAAATATGTCGCTCACTAATAAATCGAAGAGCTTTTTCAAGAGACTTTCTAAAGGAAATAGAAAATCAAGTTCTCATTCAATTGATTTGGATAATGACAATGCATCATTCAAACTGAGTCGTCATTCATACCAAAGTGGAACTGATGTCAATTCCAATTATCGTGATGTTGATACTAGCAAGCGTCCAACTTCTATGCAAACTATCCCAACCAAACCTCAACCAAGACCATTACATTTCACCAAAGAAGAGTTGGGTATTATGAATTGTAATAACGATTTGGTCACGGAATTAGAACTTGTCACTACTGAATTAGCATCATCGATTAAACGAGAATTAGCGCTTGAAGGTAAATTGAAAAACAATATCAATACTAGTGATGCTCAGCCACGTGTAGTTGATAATGAATACGAGTTATCCACAAAAGCTAAAGCCATGATTGATTTGCAAGAAAAACTTAATAAAGAAAGGAGACTTCGATTTATTAGCGAGGAACATGCATTAATGTTGGAACATGGTCAAGAACCAAGTGCATTAAAGATCAATTATGAGAAGAATGAAATTTACAAACAATTACTCATTAAGAATGATATGGTGAATCAATTGGAAGATAAATTAGCCGAATACGAAGGCAAGAATAGGACCGAAGATGCAACTTTATTGGATAAATATAATGAGTTATTGAAAGAAAACACTGATATCAAGTTTAGAATTATCCCCGAATTGGAAAGAAAATACCGTGATTCTGAAACTAGAAAAGTCCGATCGTTGAATAAATCGATGTCATTAGCCAACGATGATTCATTTGAATCAACTTATGATGAGTCGCAAGAAGAAATATCGGTTTTAAAATCACAACGTGAAGAGTTACGTGAAACGGTCAGCAAATTGACGTCTAATCACAATCATGAATTAAGACTGGCATTTGATAGGATTAGCATATTGGAGAACAAAGTGCAAAGTTTGAAATCAATCAATGACAAGTTGACTAAAAGAGTTGGTAATGATAGTTACGATGATTTGACTCCATCAGGTCATAAAAGCATACAAACAAAACCATCAATGAATGGGTTGTCGGTTAAAAATCAAGGCGGTAAATTACAAGGTTTTTCAATTGTTTCAAAAAAGAACAATTTATTTGGTTGAACAAATATGTACATACAATTAATAGATAGAATATATTATTATTATAATAGAGTTCAAACTGTAAATAACAAATCAATGGGTTTATATAAGCTATTTATTCACAGATATAGTTAAAGACTCTTTAAGTGAATAATGCTTGTAAAATAAAGCTTACAATTCTTCTTTATATAATTATATTATTGTCTAGTCAATCTATCTAATTAAACATAATGTGTGATAAGAATAAACACTAACATTATTATCTCAAATAAACTTTCCATTGTAGGAGGTAGAAAATCTCCTCGACATCTATTTCTTACCATTGATAAACGCGGCCATTAATCTACCAATATCGGGTCCATTATTTTTCTTTGATTCTATTGAATGAACAGCGTCGTGGCATTGTTGTTTGGTCATTTTACCAGCGTCCTTCATTTCAATCAAATGGTCGACGGAGAATTTAGACGTGAATTCAGGATGGCCTTGGAACGTCAAAAGTTTAGCAGTATCATCATACCTAAACAAACCTTGAACCTCACATTTTGGAGTGGAGCCAATATTATGGAAACCTTCCGGAACATCATAAACAATATCCTGATGGAACTCAATAAGATTACATTCCTCAAACAACTCTTCAAATTGGTTAAATGGGAAAGTTTTAGCTAACTTAGCATCAACTTGAATATTAGTCAACCCCAATTCCCAGCCTACTTCAGGTAAATTCCTTCCCACTTTAGCAGACAAGTTCTTAGCCAAGATCTGATGACCAAAACACACACCTACTATAGGTAAATTTGTTTTAAACAAGCTATTGACAATAAAATCATCTAAAATATTTATCCACCAAACATTGGTTGCAAAAGAATCGCTTCGGGATCCTGTGAACAACACTCCTTTGATGTTTTTGTTAAGTATACCCAACTTCAATTGTTGTATATTATCTTCCATTACTTTCCTGTTCTCTTGATTATCTTCCTTAAAGCAAACTTGGTACTTTTTAGTTCTTATCTCTATTCCCCCATTAATCAACAAATCAGAACAGTTATCACCAAAATCACCAAACTCTTCCTTCAAAGATTCAATAGGAGTATCACATACTATAATAGCTATATAATCTTCTTTATCAATAGTCATCCTCTCTTCCTTTTCCAAGTATCCTATAAGTTATCTTCCAATCGTTGTTTTCTTATCTAAAGATCTTAAAATCGCTTAACTCCCCCAGCCATAATTTTAATTTCCTGCATAAAAACCCTCGAGAAAAATTTAGTCATTTTCAACAACAGCAAAATAACTTTACAATAGAAGGTAACTAAAGGAAAGGTAGAAGGATAGAATCACTTGTAGAACGATATTTTACCGGTGATACACAGACATATTAAACAGATACAAAAAAACAGCAAACAGAATTGATAGAAAACAACTGAAATGTCAAGTAATAACATCCAACAGAACCGAAATCCCCAGGGGAACCCAATTTCCAACCTAAGTGCTGGTTTAAAACAAGTCAATCTCGACGACCAACAACAGAACGAAGTGAATTTGAATCTTTTACAACAACAATTGCAAAACGAAGCTACCTCTCAACAATCCCAATCAAGAATCACCCATTTCTTCCAAAACCAACCAAACGAAGGGTATACCTTATTTAGTCATAGATCAGCACCCAATGGTTTCAAAGTGGCTATAATATTATCTGAATTGAATTTGAACTTTAACACTATCTTTTTAGACTTCAATAATGGTGAACAACGAGCTCCCGAGTTTGTTACTATAAACCCTAATGCCAGAGTGCCCGCTTTAATTGATCATCAAAATGAAAATACCTCGATCTGGGAATCAGGAGCAATCATTTTGTACCTCGTATCGAAATATTTGAAGGAAAATGGCGAATGTCCGTTATGGTCCGACAATTTGATTGAACAATCACAGATTGCCAGTTGGTTGTTCTTCCAGACATCAGGGCATGCTCCGATGATTGGACAAGCTTTACACTTTAGATACTTCCATAGTTGTCCTGTACCAAGTGCCGTGGAAAGATATACCGATGAAGTGAGACGGGTGTACGGAGTTTTGGAAATGGCCTTAGCAGAACGAAGAGAAGCGTTGATTATGGACTTGGATGTTGATAATGCTGCCGCATACTCAGCAGGGACTACTCCGTTGTCACAGTCAAGATACTTTGATTATCCTGTGTGGTTGATTGGTGATCGCGCTACAGTGGCCGATTTATCATTTGTTCCGTGGAATAATGTTGTCGATAGAATTGGGATTAATTTGAAGAATGAGTTTCCTGAGGTTTATAAGTGGACTAAGCATATGATGAGAAGGCAAGCGGTTATTAGAGCGTTGAGGGGAGATTAACGAGTGAGTGATCACAAAGTGATCGCGAATGAAGTTCACCAGTGATTCAAGTGCTCACATAGTGAAATATAATACGTCATAAGTGATCAAGTGCTCACAAAATGAGTTATCACGACGTAATTGAAGTGATCACAAGCTATCATAATGTAAAATAACAATAAAATATATAAATAGTATATTTTAAGTATCAATGCTTGAAGCAAGAACAATAGAATATTAATATGATCAATTGTAGTGACTAACTAATTCTATTGGCAAATAGTTTAGTTTATTCAGCGTATAATACTATATATATATTATTCCAAGTTGTATATATGTCCCATCTTACCTGCATATAATCTCATCACTTTAAATCTAAGACATTGTTAAGTAAACTAGAACCCATCGATGGCATCTACATTTATACTTGGGGACGAGTCCTACAAAACAGGGAAGAAGTCGCTTCGAACCTTAAAATCATATATAAATCTTGAAAATGGCGGAGACACTCAGCCAATTTTTGTTGTGATAAATTCAAAAATTGTCCTTAACAAATCCAAGAGTTATACCCCCAGAATAATCCCCTTGACCAAGAAACTAGAAAAAGTTACAAATAAATCGATTTTACTAATCACCAAAGATCCTTCCAGTGATTATCGTGAGATATTAACTAAAAAAGATGCCCCCACTGAAGATACATTCAATCAAATCTATAGTTTGAAACGATTGAAGGTTATAGGTAAAGATCCTAAGAAATTGTATAAAAATTTTAAAGAGTTTGATATAATCATTGCTGATTTACGAGTACACAAGTTTTTGCCTGATATCTTGGGAGGAGCATTTTATATCAAGAATAAGAAATTGCCGTATATGATACAAATGGCCATGCCAGAACCTAATGCCAAGTTGACAATGTCGAAAAAATCAACTAAATTGAAGGATAATCGATGTGATGCCAAATACGTTTACTCACAAGTGAAATCGATCGTGGGAAATACCAGTTTCATTCCACCGGCCAATGGTAATTGTATTTCAGTAAAAGTTGGTTATACCAACTGGACAGAACAAGAAGTATTAAATAATATTAATGACGTGTTATCGTACTTGGTACAAGAAAAGTATCAACCAGTAGGGGGGTTGTTGAAAGATATTGCCAATATAGGTAGTGTATATGTGAAGACAGGAGAAAGTATCAGTCTTCCATTGTATAAAGTAGAAAAGGAAGATGCGGAAGTTGATGAAAATGATAGTGATTTTGATTTTTAATCAATCATATTATCTATTAATTATATATTAAATAAATTTATTCTTTTGCTACCACCACATTAGAAGTAGAATGGAGAGATATTACGTTTTGTATATACTTAATTTTAGTAAAAAAAAAATACTATAAATACACATTTGCTTAATGTCTTCTCTTCTCGCCTATTCTCGTTATCAACCAATCCTTCCTTTTTGTTTTCTTTCCTTTTGTTTTCTTTCCAATGGTTGCAAATCATTTAAATGCGCAATGGAAAAATTGAAGGCTATACTTAAAATACTTTAGATCAAATAGATTAAAAACAATAAGAAACACAGAAACACTTCCAATGGTTGATAATGATGAGCCTCAAACATATTTCCAACGAATAACAAACAATACCATTGATTTCACTCAACACACTTTCACAAATACTAGGGAATTGACCCATGATATTGCTAGTTCTAGACTCATCTCTACTATCTTGGAGGATGATCAACAAGAGGAAAGAGTAGAACATTTCAAGTATAAACAGGACTTGGAAAGGAAATTAACAGTGACTTCTGTCATTGGGTTGGGTTTCACTGTCATGGGAGTTCCCTTTGGGATTTCATCAACTCTTTGGATATCTTTAATAGATGGAGGCAATGTCACCATGTTATATGGGTGGATAATAGTTGCTTTCTTTTCTATATGTGTAGTACTAAGTTTGAGTGAGATTATTTCGAAATACCCGACAGCTGGTGGAGTATATCATTTCAGTGCCATCTTGGCTAATGAACGTTATTCTTTGGTGACAAGTTGGATGACAGGTTGGTTTTTACTAATAGGTAACTGGACGTATGCTGTTAGTATCATGTTTGCCGGATCTCAATTTATCCTTTCAGTGTTGGGATTACAAGATATTACTTATAAAGAAGATGAGTTTTGGGTTTTGGGGGTGTTTTTTGTCATTCTCACCTTGTCTGGGTTGGTCAATTATATGTTTTCCAAACACTTGGCCAAGATCAATCGGTTGTGTATTTTGTGGACGATAATTACTGTAATTGCTATTGGTGTGTTGCTTATACTCTTCACCAAGGAGACAAACTCGATTGAGGAAATTCTCACCCATTTTGATAATAGTCGAAGCGGGTGGCCTGACGGTTTGGCGTTTCTTATAGGTTTACAAAGTGGATCGTTCACCTTGACAGGCTATGGGATGATTTTCTCCATTAGTGATGAAGTCAAGAATCCCGAGAAAAACTTACCCAAGGGGGCTATAAGTGCCATTTTAATGGCGACAATGGTAGGGTTGATGTTTATATTGCCGATTCTAACAATTTTACCCGACATGAAGAATTTATTAGACGATGTGCCGCAAATAATGCCCATACAGTTGGTGTTTAAAATAGCTACCGAATCGTATGTCATTTCAGTATTATTGGTAGTACTATTAGTAGGGACAGTGCTTTTCCAATCAATTGGAAGTTTAACTACCGCATCTAGAACGACGTTCGCCCTTGCCAGAGACGGAGCATTGCCATTCCGGGAAAAGTTCATTGAAGTCAATTCGGAAAACGAATACACCATCCCTAAAAATGCCTTATTTTTATCGATGAGCATGGTGGGAGTGATATCATTATTATCATTAATCTCTTCATCTGCGTTCAATGCATTTATGGGTGCGTCTGTCATCTCTCTAGCATTGGCCAATGGGATACCCATCTTATGTTCAATGATGAATAAACGACAAAAGATCAAAGGGGGAGTGTTTAGATTAAGGAAATTTGGCTGGATAGTGAATGGCTTGGCTGTGCTGTGGATAGCCGTATCGTTGCTCATCCTCAGTCTCCCGCCAGTGATCAGAAACTTGATGTGGTCCAATATGAATTGGGCAATTGTGGTATTTTCATCAATGGCGGGCTTTGCGACTATAGGGTATCAACTCTGGGGTAATTCTAGTTTCACTGGACCCCAAATCGATACAGATTATGTTGAACTAGCTACTATGGAAATGGGAAGTCATGGAGACATTGCTGGCCCAGCAACATTCATAGTTGAATCAGATGAAGATAAAGATGAAGCTACAGGTGAAGTGGATAACAATTATGATGGAACTACTTTACATAGAAGATCATCCGAAGTAAAAGAAATGGTTAGTTAATAGAAGTTGTCTGTAATATAATAAGAAAAGTAATAGGGATAGTATTAAGAGTAGTAATATAATTGTAAACTTGTAATACTAATACTAATACTAATACTAATAGTATTGAGAATAGTATTTAAAAAAAAAAAAGTAATAAAATATAAATTAAAATTTTTTTGATAATAGTAATACTAATAGTAATAGGATTGTTATCTATGATAGTAATGGAGGTAATACTATTACTTCTTCTGTTACAACTAATACTAACAACCACTTTCTAAATAATCACGTGATTTTCTCCGATTGAAAAATTTTGAATAAAATAAATTTGCCCATAGCAGACGCTTTAGTTAAAACTACTTATACTAATAATAATAACTATACATTAAATATGTCAGCAGATCATACTAGAGATCCATGTCCTATAGTCATTTTATCTGATTTCGGTGGTGCTTTTTCTATGGGTGTTATTGGTGGTTGTGTATGGCATGGTATTAAAGGGTTCAGAAACTCTCCTTATGGTGAAAGAAGAATTGGGGCCATGTCGGCTATTAAAGCTAGAGCTCCCGTAGTTGGTGGTAATTTCGGGGTTTGGGGTGGTTTATTTTCCTTCTTTGATTGTTCGGTTAAAGCTATACGTAAACGAGAAGATCCTTGGAATGCTGTCATTGGTGGGTTCTTTACTGGTGGTGCTCTTGCCATTAGAGGTGGTTGGAGACATACTAGAAATAATGCCATTATCTGTGCTTGTTTGTTAGGTGTCTTTGAAGGTGTAGGTATGATGATGCAAAGAGTATTTGCCCAACCCCAAATGGCCCCTGCTTACCCAGAAGAACAACCTAGATTGGCTCCTGCTTAATGAAAAGAAAACAAAATAACCCTTTATGACATACCACTCATAATATGATTCCAAATGGAATCATATGACTCATGTAAATATATCTGTATAATAAGAATTTGATAATTATTTTTTTAATTTTTAGTTTATATATGATTACAACCAATGTACATTATTAGAAGATGTTATTAGTTCGTTTTGTTTCGTTGTAATTGTTGATTTTAGTGAATTCTCATTTTTGCTATTTTTTATTTTCTATGTGAGAAATCAACATTTCATTTGAGGAGTCACCAAAAGTTACAACACTTTTTATATACAAGGGTTTTACAAACGTTTAACAAAGGTTAAAGTACTAGTATTAGTTAAAGAGATATTGTTAACAGTTCAATGGAATTTTAAATTAAATGTCGTATAATTATAACAACTATAGACACAATTCTATAGGTGGGAATTGGCATTTACCTCCACCAGGGAATCAGGAGGAACAGCAACAGCTGCTGTTGCAGCTGTTGCAAGGTCAGCAGGTTCCTCCACAGCAGCAGCAAGCTGCTGCTTCTGCTGCTGTTCCGCCGCAAGGTCTTTCCGGCTTTCGAAACCCATGGTATTCTCCCACCACTACAGGCCAAGTATCACCAAATCTATCACAATCACCTACTAAAGGACAACCACCCTCCATCCCTTTATTACAACAACAACACCTTCAGAAAAGATTGTCTTTTGCTAATCAATTGCCCACGACCTATGAATACGAAGACAGGCGGCAATCAATAGTGCCTCCGTATATACACCCACCCACTCGTGTCGATAATCCATTCAATCAATATTATACTAATCAAGAGGTTTCCTTAGGGAATGATCGGAGAATGTCGACCCAAGTCGATGGGACTTCGTTCAATAATTTTAATTATCAAAATTCAACAAATTATCCTCCACAGTATCTTACAAATCCACCTATAAACAATCGCAGATCGTCTATTGCAGTGGGGAGTAATTACCAAAATCCAGATCGCAATTATTACTCACAACAGATGCCGGCTAAGGTCGGTCGCTCGGCGTCTATTGTCCAGTACCAACAGTACCAGCAAAACCTCCAGTCGCTCAAATTAACCAATAAGAGGAAACCTGCCCCTAAAATTAAAAAAGTGTTTACCAAATTGGACTTGAAACCGAAAGTTCATAATCAACCGAAATA
Organism: Candida sp. Y128-05E; assembly: GCA_037042355.1. Lineage (NCBI taxonomy): Eukaryota > Fungi > Ascomycota > Pichiomycetes > Serinales > Debaryomycetaceae > Candida > Candida sp. Y128-05E. Next base: position 3,377 of record JAXQKE010000351.1, on the reverse strand, counting down.
TAGAAGATGTTCGGTCAATTCAATACACATTTCCCCGGCAAATGCTCTTTCGATCTACCTAACAGAATCGTTTGGTATATGCCAACCACGAAAATTCCAATACTCAAAATCGACCAACCCTAAAAGAGTGTTGACCAAACCTTCCGAACCTAAGTTCAATAATGGTAATGATAATGAAGACTCCGATTATATCTTGTATGTTAATGATATTTTGGGAACAGAAGAGGGCAGAAAGTATATTGTCCTTGATTTACTAGGCTCAGGGACGTTTGGGCAAGTGGTTAAATGCCAGAATCTCGCCAACCAATCCATGTGTGCTGTAAAAGTGATCAAATCAAAACCAGCATATATGAATCAATCATTAACTGAAGTGCGTTTGCTAGAATTCTTGAATAATAATTCGGACGGTAAACATTTCATTAGATTAATCGATACTTTCATGCATAAAGAACATTTATGTTTGGTGTTTGAGCAGCTCGCCTCCAACTTGTACGAGCTAATCAAACAAAACCAGTTTCAGGGATTGAACATGAAATTGGTTAAATTATTAACCAAACAATTACTTGAGGCCATGGCCGAATTGAAAGGATTCCAAATGATACATTGTGATTTGAAACCGGAAAATATTTTACTTTGCCAACCTGATAAGCCTGATATCAAAGTCATTGATTTCGGATCAGCATGTTTCACTAGACAAACTATATATACCTACATTCAATCGCGATTTTATCGATCACCAGAGGTTATTTTGGGTTTACATTATACCGAATCAATCGACATGTGGTCCCTTGGATGTATTGTCGGTGAATTATTCTTGGGGCTACCCATGTTCCCTGGAACTTCAGAGTACAATCAAATCTGGAAAATTGTCGACATGTTGGATACTCCCCCTCGACACATGATTGATGTCGGCCGCAACTCATTAAATTTTTTCAGAAAATCAAGTCAAACTACACCCGATGGGAAACCCATTTACAAAATCAAAACTTATGAAGAGTATACTGAATTCTTGGCCACCACCAAAGGAAAAGAAGAAAATTTGAAAAAAGAACAACCTAATAAAAATTACTATAAACAACGTTCATTGAAAGATATCATATTGAATTACAAACTCCCCTCTAAAAAGATGACTAGTTATATGATTGAAAAGGAATGTCATGAACGATTATTATTAATTGATTTCCTAACAAAAGTGCTCAGTCTTAATCCGTTGGAAAGATTGACTCCACAAGAAGCGTTGAAACATCCTTTTGTCAATGACTCTGCTAGAGTACCACAACAACCTACTAGTACTACTACAACTGATCTACACTAGTTATATACTATATATATCATCAATTCAATTGGTTTCCATTAGTTTTGTAGAAGGTCGTGTATAATCATTTTTTCATTTGTTTGTATGGCTTATGGAAAATGTTTTATAGTGAATAGATTTATTGGTAGGAATAGTAATCAGTTAATAGGGAATATGAATGTCAGTACTAGTGCTTTAGGTGTCAGAAGAAGAAAACCCACCACCCAAAACATCGACGATGAAGAGAATGTCGCTACATTAAAATTGGGACCAGAGTTTCAGTTGAAACAGCTCACTAATGAAGGAACAGAGGAACAGTTGATTGCTTTAAACTTATCTGAAGCTAGATTATTGATTAGAGCTGCGTTGAAGGAACGTAGAAACAAGAACAACAAGACACGAGAATTCGATATGGACGATGAAGAAAATGAAAAGGAAGACGAGATGGCCAATATGGAACTAGCTGGACCTAGTTCCAACGAAATTATGCACAAGACATTGAACTATTTAAGTAATTTTGCCCGCTTCAAAAACTCCTCTTCTACAGAAACAGTGGAGAAATTGTTGAATGATTTCGGTTCATCGGCCACTGAACCTTTACACCCTTTTGAATTGGCCCAACTAGGAACTTTGGAATGTGAAGATGCCGAAGAAGCAAAGTCCTTAGTTCCAAGTCTAAACAATAAAGTTTCAGACGTGCAACTTCAATCTCTTCTCACTGAATTAAGAAAATACCAAACTTTGAATTGAATTGATGAAATTATTTCATTCTTTTCCACTAGTCTGTTTGTACTTACAATCCCCAGCATTACCACTTACTAAATAGAATATTTGTACTATATAAAAATCAATTAAAATCAATCTAAAGTTATTATTAGTTGTAGTACTGTACATAAGAATCTTCGATGGAGTTTTGGTTTAATACCAATAGATTATCAATTAGTGGAAACTACGCCATGGACGAAGATTTGTATGATGAGTTTGGTAATTTGATAGGAGATCCCTTTGATTCAGACGCAGAATCAGGAGATGAGAATTTGCAGGAAGATTTACAGGATTTGGATGTTGTTGAAGATGATATTGATGCTGGAAATGGTGTTACCGAGTCTGCTTTGGTTCCAAGTGCTGATATCAACAGGGTTGAACCAATAATAAGTGCTCCTGTTGAAGATGATAGTGAGGTTCCTGTCATTGACAGTAATACGGTTAAAAAATTGAAAGTTGAATTTGCTGAGTTGACTACTGTGGGTGATAAATACGATAGTCTCCCTCAATTGGTATACGATCGTAATTATATGCTCGACACCATGAAAGCATTACCTGAAAGAATCAGGAATATCGCCATTGTCGGAAATCTACATTCGGGTAAAACTTCATTTGTAGATTTGCTTGTATTACAAACACATCCCACGATATCTTCAAAGGGAAGAGACAAAAACTTGATCCCAATTAGGTTTACTGATAATCACAAGTTGGAAATAGATAGACAAATGTCCATCAAACTAGCGCCAATCACATTAATGTTACCTGATACCAAAGATAAGTCGTTCATATTGAACATAATTGACGCTCCCGGCCATAGCAATTTTATAGATGAATCAATTGCCTCTGTGACGGGTTGTGAAGGGGTTGTCCTAGTGCTAGATGTGGTGGAGGGTTTAACCAATTTTGATAAGAAAATCTTGTCCCAAGCAATTCAAAACAATTTGGCCATCACACTTGTGTTGAATAAACTCGATAGATTGATCATGGAGTTGAAACTCCCGCAATTGGATTGCTACTATAAATTGAAATACATCATCGATGAAACCAATGATTTTATTGCCAGAAGTGAATACATTACCAATTACACCCATCAAAAATTGTTGTCACCAATAAATAATAACGTTATCTTTGCATCATCTTACTATGAATTTGTGTTTACATTGCCAAGCTTTACATCAATGTACTTGCAATCTCGAAATAGCAATATTGACCACGTCGAATTTAGTCAACGATTATGGGGGGATAACTATTATAATACTGATAAAAAAACCTTCACCGCTTCTTCCGAATCGAAATATTTGCCCACTTTTGTTCAGTT
>JAXQKE010000350.1:0-21456 GCA_037042355.1 Candida sp. Y128-05E | reverse complement strand
ACAAAATTGGTTACATTTAAATTAACTCTAATACGGAACATATATACTAATATAAGATAAAATAGTAATAAGGTTGGAGTTGCGCAGCGACCCCCATATGTAAATAATATAAATGACAAAGATCCCAGTGTCAACTGTCATCATTGAATTACTTAATCGAGTTTTGTGAATTAATTTGTTATAAATTCTTTGTAATTCTTTTGTAGGTTATGCGAATGATATGTTAAGTAATAGACCAAGATATTGGCGAACATAGATCACTCAAACTCTGAAGCATTAATATAGATCTCCATTATTATATACATTGAAACATTATCCTTTTCTTGATATTTTTGGCAGCCTAAAAAACCTAAACCGTATTCGGATTTGCTAAGCTATAATAAAATCTTCCATATCGATTCACAGTACTTGAATTGTTGCTCTACCGTGATAATTATTACATTTTATTATTGCTAGGACATGGAGGCTAGCTTAGTTTTACTAAATTATTTCGATCAGTAGACCAGTAATTGGTAAAATTGATGCGGTGTATTCAAATAATTTATCCTTGTAGATTAAGTGAATGTTCTATAAATTTCCATATTGACCCGACAAATGATACCCCGTTGAATCTTTAGATGCGCTATACAATCCTGTATTATTGATCGACCTTTAGATTCAAAGTAACCGATATTACTTTTCAATTGCATTGAATGCTCTCTACCAAATCGTCCAAATCATTTAAGCAAGTCCAATAGGTATAAGTTCGATTATTTAGCTTCTTAGTGGCCAATTTAACTTGGATATCAATAGTTTTCTTTCCCGAGAATAACGATTGAAATTTCGATTCAATTTCACTGAACTGATTAAAAATCTCTTCGACTTCATGCAACTTCAAAAACTTACAGATTTCCAGTTCCAGGTTGAACTGAAGCTCTATTTGATTGGATAAACCTTGAAATATAAATTTGAAATTGGCGAATTTGACTGTACGATTGAAAGGTTTTATTATAAATGGTTTATTGGGGATGTATCCTGCTAGCAGACCCGAGATCTGATAAATTTGATTTTTCGCCAACACCTCTTCAGTGATATTTAACTGTAAAAGATGTATAATTGATACCTTCCTGATTATTTCGTCCTGGAAACCCTGGGAATCATTAACCTCGATGGAAGCTTGGTGGAGTAATAGCTGAGGCGATGGCTGATTGATCAATTCGGAACTACCATTTGAAGAACCAGATTTTTCAATTTCTTGACCGTCGCTATCCACTTGAAATGAGTCAAATACTTGGGATTCAAATTGCAAACTAGGTTGTTCTTCGAATTGGGTTTCTGGGAATATCGACTCTTGCGAGTCTTCGGCGACATGTCTGAAAAGTAACTGAGACCCCACAATCTGTGGTTTTATGTCCATTTCCGATTTTATATCAATAGTCTTATCATATTTATTATTCAAGGCACAAATCTGATCATTAACATTAGATTTGAATGTAGTCATAAAACTCTTAAATTTATCACCATCAAACTTTTTCCAGTTTATTAGTTCAGCATACACCCCATCCAAAGCAATATTAACTTGAATCTCCACCTCTATCACTATTCCCAATTCATGCAACCTTGTAAACTTCTCATTAGGCCGCAACCCAATCAATTGATCTCTGGTTAAACTTTTCAGAACAATGTAAAACAAATAATCCAACTCCAAAGGATTGTTATTCAACGGGTACCTTCTCGGAAGCGAATTTGCTTTAATACTATTCCCAGCCAAAACTGAATTTGAAATCTTACTAAAATCAGTCACTACCATATCATTACCGAGGCATTCCAAAACGTAGACAGGAAGCAGTGTAACATAAGAGTACCTATCATCCAGTGGTAACTCCCTTAGACTATGTATCTCCACCTCGTGCACAGCCCTTCCATTAAACTCCTTCATTAATATACGATATAAACTTTACCTGCACATCGCGTTATAAAGCAGCAATCTAACCTAGCACCTTGATTCTACAACACATCAATGAAGAGTAAGTAGACTTACCAGAAGTTGCTGAGACGCTACTAACTTAACTAGGAGAAAGATTACCCAAGCTTGGAAAGAGAGCACAGGCTTTGTTGCAGAAAAAACAGGACCTTCCTACAACAGCAGAAGAGCACTTGGAACAAGGAGCAATTGATGAAGAGTCTGGAGACAGATGGTTGGGTTCTGATTTGGCTAAGAGTTTGAGGTTTTACCAAAAGGCATATACCAGTTATTTGCATTCGATTAAACTTGATCCTTTGAATTTGGATACCATTTACAATTCAGCTCGGCTTTTGTTTCATGTTTATTTCCAGTATAACAAGACTGAAGGGGTCGATGTGTACGAATTGAACAATGTCGATGAAGTGTTAAATGTAGAAGACTCGGTTTTGCAACCGCTAGTTAATATAGTTAGCGCCCATGAACAAGCATTGGCACTTTGTGCCCAGATTAACATTACTCCACCCAATGATTTGTATTTCAATACTGCAATGGTATACACCGAGTTGATTGAAACTATTGATGAACCTATTCAGATTTTACTAGATATTGGTTTAAAAGCACAACAATTGTATTCGAATTTACTCGAAAACCAAGTACAACTGTTTGAGCGGTTTTTGGTTGATTTACAAGGAATTGATGATAATAATCTGGAGAAGGTTTATGAACCAACGCAGAACTTGCAAGAACAATCTCACCAAGAGGAGTATACTGCCGTCGAAACTGTACAGCCTTTAGATATTTACGAATCGTTGTTGAATTCTTACCGAATGGTCCAAGCGTTAATCGATAATGCTGATTTTTCAGAAATTCAGCTAGTGTTTGATAAATTCAGTATCTTTGTCACTGCTTTCGACGAAGTGGGCGATAACTTAATTGATAAGTATAGTGAACAATCGCTGCTGAAACTTTCCATGATTGAAAATTTGACCCTAGACCAAGTTAATGACTTGGTTTTAGCTCGAGCTTTGCTTAAAGCATCAGTGTTAACTGATATCGATGACATTCTCGCAATTTGGGAACCTATTCAAAATAATCTGAAAAAATACATGATGATTAATGACAATCTTCAGCTATACTTGGATAAACAAGTGACAACACCTGAAATTGCTTGGAAATGTCTTTCCAACATGACCAATTATCTCAAGTTAGCCCAACAGGATCTACAAGCCCAATTAACCGAGTTACAGAAAACGTCAAACCAATCGGGTACCAGTCAGTTAATCATCCAAATCTGTTCAATCCTAATTTCTCGAGCCGATATCGACGTCCAAAGACTTCAACTTGATTGTCCACAAGGCCACGCAAATCAGAATTTGTTATTATCTAATGCTACCAATTTTGTTAAAAATGCTGTCAACCTAGCCAATGTATCTGGCGGGTTACGTGAAGTGGCAAGTGACAAATTACAACGTGCAAAGAAACTGGCGGACGCAAAGTTACGATTATGTTTATTGCAACAAAAGACGTCGATTGACGAGCTCGATCAAATAGTGGGGAGGAGTAAATGGGTCAAAGAACTAAATGAATTGATCAAGTTGGAATATTATGATAAATTTGGCGTGCACTTTATTATAAAAGAATATAATGAATCACATCAGTAGGGATATTAAATGATATATCGACCAAGCTACTATTACAAAATGCTTACTTTAAAAGCATTTTCGAAGCAAAAATTGAATATTATTTTAGTGTACTCTGTCCTTACTATCTTTTAAGTTTGATTTGAAAATATTGACAACTGTCGTTATAAAGGTTGATATGATGACTATAAATTACCTACTAGTACCAAGAAATTCCCACTATTAAAAGGTAGTATGATAATGGGATATCAACAAAGCTTCGTATTTCATAAACTCAACTTGAATATGAGTTTTGATAAACCATGGCTAATAGGTTGCTTAACTGGAAACTTACTGGTAGATTAGTACATCATAGATTATAGATTGTTTATACGTATATATATGAAATACTACATTTGTTAATAAATACCATTTATTTCTATAAGCTCTAAACTATCATTAACATTAACACTTCATAACATAACTGAGAAACACAACTAAATATCTAAGGGAATATTCGTTAGGTTCATGACATGAATTCTATCTGGATTCATCCCATCTACGCATTCAGTTTTGGTGACGTAGAGGGGCGAATCCAAGAGCATGAGCCCCAACATATTATTTCTTGAGTTGTGAACTAGTACTTGCAATAGGTTGATCTTCAACGTATACATGAGAAGAATTAGAATATTCATCGTTTAAAATGATGATACTGTAACTACTGGGATTCCTAATACTAAATTTTAAACAAAACCCACTTTGCAGCCTCGTGGTTTGGTTTTATTATTTTATTTTCCAAATCTGATTACTAATTGACATAAAAATTGACACAATCACGTGGTATAAAATATAGTAATCAATAAAGTAATTCTAGACTTATACATCACTAGTGTCAACTAAGCTGATAAATCCATAAATCTTACATGCTCTCAATTAATTAGATTTTGTTTGATCTGGTTGGTTGTTTAGACAAATTTAAGCTAAAATAATTTTACTTTTCTAGCCAGAAATCTTGCAAGAAATTAAAATTATATATAAATATAACCAAGGGCGAATGAAGTGAGTTATCAGGGTGAGTTATCACACTGTTCTCAATTCCAGTACTATTATTGACTACATTTCGCTCTGCTCAATGTAGTATGCTTTTCTTAACTTTATTATATTCTATATTTACTAATAAATATTTAACTCTATGCACAAGAAACTAAAATTATATCTAACCTGATAAAATTACTTGATTTATTCGTGGTGATTGCTCACTTTGTTCGCAATCATTTCTTTAACAATTGATCAAAAGCTGGAATCAACGATTGAGCCACAGCAAACGAAAACACCAACTTAGGACCAGTAGTCAACAATTTAGGAGTCAACCCTTTGAAGAAAGAGGTCAACCCTTCATTCTTGGCCATATTTTTCAAAATGGTGAACCCAGATTCAGGGTTATCGAAGTTTCTGTTTTGGATTCTAGTCTTGATAACATCCAAAGGAGCAGAAACAATCAATGAAGCAGAAGCCCCGAAAATCGAGGTAATGAAATTTTGGGACCAAGTGGCTTTGGAGTAATCTTCTAATCCAAAGATATACTCTTTGGCGAAGGAGTTACCACCAAACAAGGCAAAACTACCAGGAGCGTTTCTGGCAGCAGTCCAACCCCAACCTCTGTACAATCCCCAACCTTCATCTTTGATAATTTGCAAGAAACCTCTACCTTTGAAAGATTCTGGGTTAGTTTGTCTTTTAATCTTTAAGACATCTAAAGGTAACAATACAACTTCACCAATACCGATCAAACTACCAGCGGTGGCACTCAACATGGCTTTACCAGTCTTTGGTCCAAACCAGTTATCATAATCCGACTTCAAGTTCTTAGTTAAAAATTCATTAGCAAAAGGTTGACCACCGTATTTGTAAACTCTTTGCAAGACTTTGTAACAAGCAGCATAACCTAAACCGGGGAATAAGGTAGTTAATCTTTTAGCTAATGGTTCAGTAGCGTATTGTCTGAAAATAACTTCATTTAATTTAGAAGCCAGGGTGACTTTACCTTGATTAGACATTAATCTTTTTGAAATGGTGTCTACTGGATGGAAAACACCAATTTCAAGAATACCAGCAGAGGCAGAACCTAAGACTCTGGCAATCCCAGACTGTTTCTGGTCAGTATGAGATGGAGGAGACATTGAAGAAGAATGGGTTGTATGGATATATTTCTTTGAAAGATGTGCCAAATGAAAATTTTACACCGCGCTTAAATTTTTCACCTCTTTTTGATAAGACGATAATTTCAACAAATCACAAGGAAAGAAAGGATAACTAAAGAGTTTTATAGTGCAAATGTAGATAAGATCAAGTGAATGTAGTCACTATAATTGTATTTAACCATATAATGTATTACACCTTACTCTAGCTTCTCTGGAAATTATGTTTCCTCCATTAAGCCGACAATCTCAGTCTCATTAAGCTTTGTGAGATAGATGGGGAAATATCCACAGTTGTTAGGTTAACCGAATTAGTGTAAGTGTCATACAGTAATGAGGAGTGGGAAAGAAGATGAACTACAAGAAATTCAAGTAACTCTTGAGTTTATGTACTATATTCTATCGTATATATGAGTCAGTAAAGCCATTGGAGTTTTGTAGAGATTTATATAGTTTGTCGGAATATAAATGCTGTGGTTTCTAGTTTTAGTGGAGTGCAATTGATAGTATATATATAAGTGTTTGTTCATATATATTGTTAATATTGTGGATTGCGCAATCTGCTAGGTTATGTGGTAACTCTGGCACTGAGAATGTTACCGAGAATTTATAGAACAATTGTATATTGTTTAATTACTTAACATGGTTGATACAATAGACAATAGAATAAAACAGTATGATGAATAATAATCTTGATTTTAAAATACATAGTTTATTCTGATAATTTAATTTTATTCTTATTGAGTGGTTGCAAAATAATTGATCAGATAATAAATTTTACAAGAAAATAAATCGAGTTTCAATTGTATTTATACTGCTTCAATGGTACTCTTGAGTTCAATTGTCTTTTATTATTTATGATTTTGTTTATTTGGTTCACTTTGTAAAAACAACCAAGACAAACTTGGTTAATTTGGTGATTTTTGCTCTTTCTTCTCTCTTTGTTTTTTCTCTAGTGTTATTTTTTCCAGTTTCATCTTATTTTATCGACTTATTCACTCTTTATTTACTCACATCTGGTTATTTTATCACTTGTTTCCTATTTCATTTGGTTGCAAAAGTTTCCTCATTTTATCTGCAGGATATTCTGTTTGGTAAGTTAATTTTCAACTCCAGTGAATAATCATTTGCCTTAGCTTCATCAATGTCAGATTCATTGATTGAGGATTACAAATCCAGTCTTAATGAGTTGACTTTAAACTCACGACCTATTATAGACACTCTTACCACTATTGCAAAGGAAAATGTCCCACTTGCTGATGAAATATTATCCATAATCACTGGTAGAATCTACCAAACTAGACCCGATTATAAGTTATACACTTTATACTTGTTGGATTCAATATGCAAAACTATTGGTAATCCATACAATATCTTAGTTGGTGATGATTTGTTTGCCATCTTTTCTCATATCTTTCAATTAGGTAATGAGCAAACAAGAACGCAATTAATTAAAGTGTTTGAAACATGGAAACTAACTAGAACTAGAGGTTCTACCCTCCCTTTATTCCCTCCACAACAATTGGACCAAATTCAGAGCTTCTTAAGCAGAGCAGGGTATCCTAAAACACCTGTCGCTAAACCAGTAGCTAAACCTGTCGCTAAACCTATAGCTAAACCAAACGAAAGTCAAGTACAATTAATCAATAAAATTAATAACTTGATTCCTATCTACTCCACAAAGCTTACTGCGAACCCCAATGATACCAAGATTAAAGACCGTTTCCAAGCATTGAATAAATTGAAGAATTTATTGTCTTCGCAAAAATTGAGTCCAAATGACTTACAATTGATACAATCGCAATTGAATACCATTAAAGAACAGGAATCGAGTTCTTCAACGCCTCCTCCAGTTGATAATGAAAAGTGTCAAGAATTGTTTAAACAATTGATAAACTCGGGTATTGTCAAGTTAAATCAAGCTCCCATCCCTGGATCCAAACCTATTTATCAAGTACAATTGCCCAAAATCAAATACATACAACCATCAATGGCTAGTAATCTCTTGGACGAATTAGCCGCATTCAGTCAGAATATCCCAAGATCCGATTACGATAAAGTCAAATTTAATCATTTGATTTTGTTATCGAAACTGAGAAACCAAAATTTCCAGAATTTCATCAAGTCTAATAAAATTGATAACTCATTAACCGATCTCCTATACTCGGCCAAGTCTTATAAATGTGGTTTATGTGGGAAAAGATTCACTACCGACGCAGAAGGTGCTACTAATAAACGATTACATTTAGATTGGCATTTCCGGATCAACAAGAAATTGTCGACAAACTCCAATGTCCAATCGAGAAATTGGTACTTGGATGATTTCGAGTGGGTCAAATTTAAAGACGAAGAATTATTGGAATTTGCAACTGTCGACGAGAAGAAATCTTCAGTTAAAGAATCAGCAACCACGACAACTCCAATCGCTGAGATTCCGTTTGTAATTGTTCCTCCAAACGACAATAATATGAATAACCGATGTATATTCTGTCGTGAAAACATCAAAGCGACATATAATGAAGATAATGGTGAATGGTGCTGGTTCAATTGTATACGAGCACCCGGCGAAGGTCCCACGAGTAGAAAAATCATGCATGTATCTTGTTTCAACGAAGCTAATAAGAAGAGAAGTAATGATGATCAGTTAGGTGGGATGGAGAAGAGAATTAAATAAAAAAGTTTATAGAAATATAAATATATCACGAATTCTATTACAAGATTAAAATTAAATATACTTTTCATAAATATAATCTTTATACTTACATACTGTTTTTAAATAAATATAAAATTCATACAAACAATTTTTGGTTTACCTTTTTCAATAAATATAATATTCATTCAAGGTAACAATTTATGAGTAAATTCTTCTAATAAATATAATATTCACACTTATATACTTTTTAATAAATAAAATATTTACACAAACAACTTTTGGTTAAACATACTTTTGTTAAAAACATTCAAATAAAACATTCTACGAATGGTTTCTTAAATGTCTTATTTTTTTAAACAAGCTAACATATCTTCCCAAACCTTAGTTGGTTTTTGGGAAGCATCAATACCGGACCAGATACCAGTTTTCTTATAATAATCGACAATAGGTTCAGTTTGTTTATGGTAAGTCACCAATCTTTTCTTTAAAGCATCTTCGTTATCATCAGATCTTTGAACCAAAGGTTCACCAGTTTCATCATCAGTCATTGGTTTCTTTGGAGGGTTGAATAATTTATGGTAAGATCTACCAGAGGCAGGGTGGACTAATCTACCGGTGATTCTAGCAACTAATAATTCATCATCGATTTTCAATTCGGTGGCAGCTTCCAAAGGAGTTTTTCTGTCTTCCAACATGGAGTCTAATTTTTCGGCTTGAGGAATAGTTCTTGGGAAACCATCTAAAATGAAACCATTTTTACATTCTGGGTTGTTGGTTAATTCATCTTTGATCATGTTGACCATGATATCATCAGAGACTAAACCACCTTGGTCCATAATTTTTTTGGCTTCAACACCTAAAGCAGTTTTGGCAGAGACTTGAGCTCTCAACATATCACCAGTAGCTAAATGACAAGCACAGTATTTGTTACTTAAGTTAGGAGCTTGAGTACCTTTACCAGCACCTGGAGGACCAATCAAGACCATTTTGATAGATTTAGGAACATTTGGAACTAAACCGGCTTTTTGTTCCAATTGTTCGATTCTGGAGTTCAATTTTTGAACAGTGGCTTGTAATTCTTCTACACTAGACATGGTTGTAAGTAAAAAGGTTTCGTGGGGTTAAAATGAATATTTTCAATTCGGCCTTAAGTTGTTTTCCAACGTTGTGCCCAATCAAATTTTATTTAATCAAGATGCAGGAAAATAGAAATAACAAGTTACAAAAGAAGATTTTAAGTGAAGCGATATCGGAGTAAATAGTAAAGAGAAGTTATAGCTAGGTTAACAAGCAATAACAAAGTCTCAACTGATCTAGAATTATAGAGTGGACTCAGAGAATATTTTAAGAGTAAACCACTGAATTATAATTTTTTGCAACCAATAATACTATTTTTTCTAGCTGTATCTGTAATATCTAATACTACCAAAGAATAAAATTTCTTACAACTGTAAGATTGAAGAATGGATTAGAGATTAATTAATCCATTTTGGAAATCGAAGATGGTGCTGTAATAATTTACATTGTAATAAGGGTATGCGTAGATATGGTTTCTATTTGATACTTCATAATGAGAGTTTTCGAGCTAAGAAACTACGATGAGGTATTTTTAAGTATGGGACGATTAAATCTATCGAATTGAATCTATTGAATATATCTATGAATTAAAGTGGTGAAATAAATTAGTCACCATATGCAATTGCTGTGATGGTACCGTCGGCACCTTTCTAATGTTGGAATGTATGAATTTCTGGAACATGTTCCACCTTCACCAAAGGACGATACACCGGTTTCCACATTTGCGATTGCACCCATTTCAAACAACCGGCGTAATCCAAGGGTACTTTAACGTACTCACCATCTGGTCTCTTTTCTTGTTCTACTCTAGCGGTACCTTCTTTTAAAGATTGTAACACCACGGCAGTGGCAACATGGGCACTGACTTCATCAATTTCCTCTAATCGAGGAAGTAAACCAAACTTAGGGTCTTCCATCTTGGGTGAAAGACTGGCCAATTTGTCAACAGCAGCCGAGATCATGGTATCGGTGATAACAGTACATCTCGAAAGCACGGCTCCCAACCCGATACCAGGGAAGGTGAAACAATTATTGTTTTCGGAGATATAGTAACCATCAACAGGTTCAAATGGCGAACCAGTAGCAATCAAGGCATTGTTATCAGTCCATTTCATCAAATCTTTGGGGACGGCTTCATGCAAACGTGTAGGGTTAGAAAGGGGGAAAATAATTGGCTGTTTGTTGGTTTCGTACATTTGTTTGATAATATCTTCAGTAAATGCACCTGGTTGGGTTGAGCACCCCACTAAGACTGTAGGTTTGACGTGTTTGACCACTTGCAAAAGCGAAGTGGTATCTACCCCTTCCCAGCGTTTAGGATCATCGGCATAACTCAATTGAGTTGGCGACATATTTTCCGAGTTGGTCAACAATAACCCTTGTCTGTCCATGGCATGGATCTTTGAACGAGCTTCTTCGGGTGTAGCACCATGCGACACCATATGGTTAACAATCTGGTCGGCAATACCGAGACCAGCGGAACCAGCACCGTAAATGACAACTTCGGAATCGAGCAAATCACGATTGGAGAATTTCAAGGCGGCGGTCATACTGGCCATCACCACGGCACCTGTACCTTGGATATCATCATTGAAAGAAGGGATGGTTTCTCTGTATTTATATAACAAGTCTCTTCCTGTAGAAACCCCAAAATCTTCATAATGGAGCACAGCACTGGGGAATCTATTTTTGATAGCTTTAATGAATTTATCACAGAAATCCCAATATTGTTGACCTCGTACTCTAGGGAATTTATTCCCCATGTACAAATCGTCATTTAAAAGCTCCTTGTTATCGGTACCCACATCAAGAACAATTGGTAATACTCTACCAGGATGGACACCACCACAAAGGGTCATTAAACCCAATTTGGCAATGGCGATTCTGATCCCACCAACACCTTGATCACCTATACCTAAAATACCTTCACCATCGGAGACAACAATATAGTCGATATCTTTATCTTCACCATAGACTTCCAAACGTTTATCAATCAGGTCTGGAGAGTTGATATCGAGGAAACAACCTTCTGGTTTCCTGAACCGGTGCGAATACGCCGCAATCGCATCACCCTCGGTCGGAGTGTAAATGATGGGGAGCATTTCCCTAATGTTACGTTTGACCAATTGGTAGTATAACACTTTGTTTTGTACTCGCATACTGGTACAGAAATCGTTTTTAGCTAATGGTGATTTCAAATAGGAGAATTGTCTGTAAGCACGATCAACTTGTTGATCTAGGGTATGCACATGTGAAGGTAACAAACCTTGGATATCAAACACCTCACGTTCGGACTTCGAGAAGGCAGAACCTTTATTGAAAACTGGAGAGTTCAACAATTGGAAACCAGTTAAATCACATTCTATAGTACCTTCTATGGATAATCTCGTAGTTTTAGGTTTCAATGAAGCAATAGCAGCATTAATGTCAACAGGTGTTTTGACGATATGGGTGTGGCTATGAGCCTTCAGAGCCAAGTTTCTGGTAATTCGTAACATGAAGAGTCTGTGAAGTTTTCCAGAAACGATGGGATTAAACTTCTTTATAACTAAGGGATATTCCGTAAACCACTCCGAGATACTCCGAAATAGTCCGTGCGCTTTTTCGCAATCTGTCCCGATTTGGCATGCTCGCTTAAATTGACTGTTGGGTTGAAGAGGGGGAAATAGATAACATGGAAATAGGAGAGAAAAACAAAGATATGTTGGAGATGGATTGAGATACAAGTACGTAGACCTATAGTGTAACCCTTAAATATACAACCCTTAGGTTGCTACCATTGTTTGAGTTTGGTAAAGATTTGCAAAATTGTTTTTGCAGCTATTGTTGGTGCGGCGGAAGAGGGGACAAGAGGAGCAAAAAAAAAATTGACAGGTTTCAAGGCGATGGACAGCTTGAAACCACGACAACTGTGCTGGTAGGCACAGCTTATGTATTCTAATATTATTACTCTGACTCTATTCATCTATGTAATATTATATGATCCAACTGTTCAGTCTTACCTTTGATACAGTTACTATAGTACATACCTTCTCTTATCGATAATATTCGCCAGAATTAGCCGCTAATAGATATGCGAGTACGAATATCTATTTTTACTGGGTTGGCTTTTTAACACTTTTAAATAATGCCGCAAAAATTGGACTTGACAATTAATGTAATTAATTAAGGTGTTGTGTTTAACCGATTGGAGATTACCTTAGGAGTCTACGGGAATTTTGCAATAGTTTAGTGTAGTGTGAGTATATTTGATACACGTCCTGGTTTTATTCTTGATCGAGACTACTTTACCGTTATGTGTCATCATATGCTCTTGCTTCTGGCTTAAACATTTTAAACTCTGGTAATTATCTTGTTATTGTTAATTTAAGCTTCATAGTATGTCAACTTATTCAATGGTTGCTATAATTTATCCCATATGATTATCACTTGTACTGGGAATGTAGCTTCACATTGCGTCTACATTTTTTATAAATATCTTAATTCGTCACTCGTGTAATTCTACTCAATTATATCTACTTCTGTAATCGTTAATTATATATCGTTACTCGGCTATTGCATTCTTATTTTCAATAATTAATTGTGATATTTCTCTTCATTTCATCCAAACTTCTTCTTGACTGATTTCACTTGAGCGCCTTGAATTAACCACTGGAACTGTTTCAATCAATTCTGCCTCAATAAAATCACCGAAGCATCGATCAATAATGAAATGATTATTGAATATTGATGCATAGCTTAAATTTGGATATTTATCAGGAATTTCATTTAAATCATCAATAATACTTTGTGAATTCTCATCATACTTCCCATTAATGAGTCCAGTAGACCACAACCCATTGGTAAACTTGTCACCGATAGTATATGATAAGGAGCATAAGGATTTGGCATGAAACTCCATAAGTTTATCAAGACATAATACGGTTATCGTCTTGTGCAAGTGCAATCTCAAATCAATCAAGTTATTTCTAGGCAAATTCGATATTATATTGAAGATGGGTAAATTTCCTCCTAAGTATAATTGAGTTAATTTTTTAAAGTTGTGGAAAACATCATAGTTTGTATGTACTGCTGTAAAACTCTTATTCACCAACAGTAATTGTTTAATCTCATGTAAATCAAATAATATGTCCAAAATCTGTAAATCAAATTTCCCATATATCGATAATTTTTTTATTGGAATTTTTGTGAATTGAAAATTAGCTTTAGGCAAACTAAACTTGAAATTAATCAATGATAAAGTAGTTAAGTTTTGAAATCGAGCCGAAATTCTCCCAATTACTTCGATTAATTCTTGCTGGCACCTATTATTAATTTCTAATTCTGATAAATTTGCTGGCAAACAATTTTCAAGAATTTCATTATTAATTAAACTAATTTGACAATTCCTCCAGTTTTCTAAATTGTCCTTTTTATTTATATCATCTATTATATAGATCCTGGTATTGGGTAGCTTCTCATTCAATATATTCAAAAAGTTTTGAGAAAACCTCGGTTTGTGGAATATTATTGACTGAATTGTTGATATTCGTGAATCATTCTTTACTAACTTTAAAAACCGTTTATAATCAACAAATGTCTGATTTTGATAAATTGGTAAACTTAACCCTTTAATGATTATATTATCAGGACTATTTATATATAAATTTTTGAATAATTTTCGAGTTCCAATCTGATACAACCGTTTATTCACTAGACATATTGATAAAACATCACTTTGTGGTAAATATCCCACGATTTCAGCCAAGATTTCATCCGGTAGTTCCAGGTCATCATCAATCTCCATTTTCAATGATATATCTTGGAAACAAAATAAGTCCAACTTTCGTTGTATTTCCTTGAACTCATTTATCAAACTTAAAGATAGCTCTTGCGACATAGACCAGCAACGTTAGCAAACAAAACAATTTTATGGTTGCTTACCCCAGATTCGTGATTCTGGTCCCGCAGTTTTTGTGGTCGTGCGGCTTCTGACGGAGATAGCGGCTTTAATTAAAGAATGGGAGTTTGTCATCACCAACAATGGTCAAGCTTTTCTTTGTCGTTTAACTTTTGGCTTTATAGTTTCTTCTTCAGACGATTCTTTTTTTGGTTGATTTTTGGTGTTTTTCAGTTTCTTTTCTGGCTCACTTTTCAAACTTTTCAATGGTTTTTGCAACTCCGGAACATAACAACTAGTTCTACCACCAACTGTAATATGGTCTACTTCGTACCCATCACTGGTAGTTTGTTTGGGACCCTTTTTCCTTGCTTTGCCCCAGCGAAATAACATTAACCAATCTGCGGGGAATTTGTTAACATTGCCTTCAACTTTGACTGCTTCCAGACAAACGTAAATCAATTTATCGTACAAAGTTTGGATAATGGGGTATATTTCTGATTGTAAAGGTAATTTACTTGAAATGATTTCCTGAGGAAATAACCTTGCTTGATAAATAATTTCATCGGCTACCCAATTACCAACTCCAGCAAAGTAAGCTTGCTCTAGTAACAAACTTTTGATTGGTTTGCGTTTGGATAATATTAATTTTTGGAATTGGTCGATGTTTAATATTGGTTTGCCGTGTTGATGAGGGTCCACATCACCAAATTCGGGGATAACTTGAGGAACGATTAATGGTTTCGAATAATCGGGTCCGAGTAGATTCAATGGAGGTCGATTGAACAAATCATTGTTGGTGGCATAATCGGGTCCTGTTAAGTATCGAATTCGTGCCAACCTTCGTGGATCAACAAACACCAATTCTGCTGTGTGATTGTCTTTAGATAATGTCATGGAGAGTTTGCCAAACTTGGGCGGCCAAACAGGTTTCTCATCAGAAGTCTCATCGTCATTTGGTTCAAAGGTCACATCTTCATCCTCGATCTTGAACTTTCTGGTCTCCACATCCTCTAAAACCTTCACCGGTTCATCTCTGGCTTCATGCTTCACTTTCTTTTCCACCATTTCCTTCTTTTCTAATACCTTTTTATCCCCACCATTCTCCATAAACGTCAAATGCGAGTGTACATTCTTCAATTTAATCATCCCTGTCATACCGAAATGCATCAACAAGACATTATCGTCATCAAACCTGAGCCAGAAATACTTTCCATGACGATTAATCGAAGAAATGGTCCTATTAACCAACCCATTCTCAAAATTAGTTAAATCTTTAACTGAATCCAGAGATTCTTTCAAAAAGGGAAACACCAAATTATCATCCAAACAAGTCACTTTAGTGACAGTATAATTGAGTATATTCCTTTTTAATAAGGCACATATATGAGCGACCTAAAAGTTAGTCATAGTAATAATAAAGAGATGTACTCAATTGATACCAATTCCACTTCAAACCAACTAGTTTCTTCAATATTAATAACTATCCTTTCACTCCATCACTTTCAGTCACTAGTTTCCACATATCCTTCCTTATTCTATACATACCTCAGCAACTTCAGGCATTAGTAGATGAAAAGTTGATTGGCTTTGATTCGCACTAAATGTCCGAAATCGCAGAAATGGAAACAGAGAAAGAGTGGGTGAGAAGAAAGGAGAGATATGATGGTTATGAAGTCTTAGCAACATATATATATATAATATATAATACACAATATAACTACTTAAATACCTATTTCTGATTCAATTGAAGCTAATATTAAATATATCCTGTATATAACAATTTACATAGTTAAATATTATGGCAAATGGATAAACTCCTACTGATTACAACAACCAACAATGAATAGATTATTTGGTACCAAGAATACAGCACCTAAAGCTACTCTCAATGATGCTATCTCTTCCATAGAAGATAGAGTAGGTTCTCTTGATGTTAAATTATCTAAAATAAATTCAGAATTAACAACTTACCAACAGAAATTAGCTAGAATGAGAGATGGTCCTGGTAAATCTGCTTTAAAGCAAAGAGCTTTAAAACTTTTAAAACAAAGGAAACAATTAGAAGCTCAAAAGGATCAACTAGAATCTCAATCTTGGAACATGTCCCAAGCGGAAATGACAACAGATAATTTAAAGAATACTATGATTACCATAGATGCTATGAAGACTACTAATAAACAATTAAAACAAACTTACGGAAAGATTGATATTGATAAAATTGAAGATTTGCAGGATGAAATGTTGGACTTGATTGAAAAGTCAAATGAACTCCAAGAGTCATTATCTGCCTCTTATGACGTTCCGGATGATATTTCAGAACTGGAGTTGGATGCGGAGTTGGATGCATTGGCTGAGGATGTCGAGTTTGAACTGGAGTTGGGTGAAATGGGTGGAGTGCCTAGTTATTTGGATACTCCCGATAAATTGCCAACGTTTATTGATGAGGAGAAGGTGGAGGAGCCGTTGAAGAATTGATCTCACCAACCACTTCGTGGTTGGTGAGATGATTCTGATTGAGAAACAACCATGAAATGGTTGTTTCGAGAAAGGGTAATAATGGTTTGAGAATCACCCACGAAGTGGGTGATTTGTGGTTGATCCGATAGATGCCAAGAATTGATTGAATTAGCCAAGTGGTTGATTTTATTTTTGATATGTGAGAATTGACTTGATGATTCTAATTCGATGAATGTTGCTTCGAAAATCAACCCCGAAGTGGTTGGTTTAAGAATTGATGAGAATCATCCAACTGGTTTGTTTGAGGAATGTTAGGAATTGATTGAGTATAATCCAAGCGATCGATTTCCTGATTCTGAATAGATTGATGTCGGAAGAATTGTGTGGGGATCCACATAAGGTTGGTTCAATGGAATGGTTTACACAATCATTCGAAGAATAACCTGAATGGATTCTGATTAGACTATCTCGGTTCAATGAATTAATTGATTCATTCTTTTAAACAAGCAAATTTCCGACATGCTCCATTCTTTAGGAAAAGTTCAAACAGTCCATTACCATACAAAGTATAGTATCCTAGTTCTATGTTAGTCTATTCATGTTACTCTTAGTTATAGGTATGTATTATCAGTTTACTAGTTCTATATAAGTACAAATCAACGGGTTTCTACGTTAGGCCAGAATCAAACTATTATCGCTCAATCATGTTTTCCTTCTACTGGATATAGGTAAACATTGTCACTGCTACTTTTGAATTTTTATTGAGAAAACGTTTATTCAAAACTTTACTCTAAATATAGTTACACAGCGAATACGAAATATATGTGTGTGGTGACATGGTATTATCTTTTGATTATTCTGGTTCAATTAATTGATATTTATATAACAGGACACCCCATCATTCTAACATGGTAATTTACATTGTTCTCGTATTTATTAGGCAATTATAAAATAACCAATAATCATGTAGCATAAAACATTATGACCCACAAGGAGAGATGTAACTGCAAAAATAGCTAAAGCGAGCAAGATTATGACTGCCCACACTCTGTCGAAGTTCGGTGAATCCCTCTTAACCGTATCATCGTAGCTGAGGATAAAGCTGTTTTTCTTGAGGAGCTGAACTGTGGATCCTAAGATGCAAGCACTTACAGTTGGAATCCACGATCCCAAAAATGCATCAAGGAAACGACTGTTTTTGCAGGTTCCATTTTCCCCATAGTAGTATGAGCAGTTTATGCAGAACTTTATTATTGTGATAATAGCAAAGTGGATACCTTGAGCCCATAATATACGTTCTCTTGAATCATAAGGTTTTGGTTGTGGAGTTTGAGTTTCAAGATCCTCATTGCTAATCGGATTTGGATATTTTTGGAATCTTTTAAACCATCTTTTGAGAATACCGCCAAGACCACCCCTATTACCTACCACTTTAGCTTCATGGTTATCGGTATTACTATTCTCTTCTATGATATCCAGACCATCAAACGTGGTACCAGTGCCAATTTCTAAATTTTCGACTATATTTTCAATAGGAGTGAATGGATTAGACATTATACAAATATACTAATCAATCAGTTTATTTCTAATGAGCTGGTGCTTTTAGTTCACTTCTTGACTTATAACAGTAGATTATTTATCTGATAAAGAAATTAAATATAAATCGTAATCTCACCCCCTTTCGCACCCTTAGGAAACTGCAACCATTCAACCAAATTTTATGAAACTGTAGCACTAAACAATAGCTTACAAGTATATGAGAAACACAACGATAAAATAGTTTGTATCTGGTATTTGCTATTTACAATTTCTATGGCAAGACTAGGTATCAAACGTTTAATCAATCCCGATTGTACCCCAGTTAAAGTTTTCAGTGATCTTTGCATAGGTAAATTTGTAAACTTTTCTAACTGGTCAATACACATACATTGTATTATTCGTAGGTACCTTGTAGTCCCTGTTAATATATATTTGTATCTTCTGAGGTGGATCTACATCACTTTGTTTTAGCGCATGGTAATACAAATTTGAAAATTACTTGATATATTTACAATTATTCATACATGCAATCTATACTATTATTTTGACTGATATAACTGTTGAAAGCAACGGTTAATCATGGTGTGAGATTTTGTAATAATCCTGAGATTATTACATGTTAATAATATTATTCTACTTTTATTCCACTTTATAACTCACTTTGTGAGTTCGTTCGCAATCATGAGTGAGCTATCAGTTCACTTGTAATAACTCATTTCGCTTGCAATCATTTTGCTTCGCTCAATGATCCGCTCACTCCACCTTCTTTATCGCCATAAAGAAATTCCCCACATTCGGCTCGTCGGTAAACTTCCACCCATAAGCCGGTATATACATACACCCTTTAGCATCGACCACTTTGTAACTTTCCCCCTTGGTATCGATCCAGTCTTTAATCTCCTTTTGATTGATGTATTTACTTAAGGTGTGAGTGCCTTTAGGCACTATCCCGAGGACATGTTCTGCCATGAAGATCGTAGTGAACCAAGAGACAAAGTCTCGGTTGATGGTGGAAACAAAGAGCCATCCTCCTGGTTGTAATCGAGCCAACCCCTCACTTAACACCTTAGCGGGATACTCGACATGTTCCAACATTTCAAACATGGTAATTATGTCGTACTTAGTATCATCCATTTGATCTAAAGAAACAAGTTTATACTCCAAATTAGTTAACATGGGATCTTTAGCTTTATGAATATTTGCGGCAGCAATAACATCTTGCGATAAATCAATGGCAGTAACTTTATCAATAAAATTCAACCTAGCTAAAGACTCACTAAGTATACCACCACCACAACCTACATCTAGCACACTCAACTTATTGTCATTTAAAATCTCATCCCTTCTTAATTCCTGATCTTCAATTATCCTATACTTAATTGCACTAGGCAACAAATCAAGATTATATGGAGGAACATAAACCTCTTCCTCTTCAGCAACACCCTCATTCAATTTAATACTATTTCTAATAGTATTAGATATAAAATCCATTCTTAACAAATTCATTTTATGCAATATCCTTTGTGGTCCATTGACATCCCACCAAGTAGATGCTAATGCATTGAAATGGGATCTTTCCTGATCAGAAATGCTAGTGCTATAGAATCTGAACCTACCAATATGTGTAGTTGCCTTTAAGAGATTAACTCTCATTAAACTCATGGTGAAGTTGTTTTCTTGTATAAGCTCAGTATAAGTTTTAAATCTCGGTAGGAATTTTCAAACCGCGCAGAATTCAATCTCTACAGCAAAATCATTACAATCAGATTGAACAAATACAATATATCTTTAGTCAATGAGTGATGAGTTTAGTTTGGTAGCTACTAGGAAGAAGAGAGCCAATGCTGGTTCTAGACTAAAACAGTTGATCCAATTGGAGGAACAACAATCAGAAGTACAGTCAAGTTTCCCTTTGATTACTGAAGATGATGAGAATGTTAATTTGTTGTTTCAAGAGGATGAAGAAGATGAGGAGTTTGTAGGGGAAGAGGATGAAGAAGATGAGTTTGCTAATTTGAAAGGTATAGATGAAAGTGAAGACGAGGGTGGTGATGGGAAAGAGGAAGGTGAGGTGGAAGGTGAAGGTGGAGAGGTGGATGATAATGATAATGAAACTAAGACTGTAGATGCAGATGACGTGTTATCAGACTCCGATATCTCTGCCAGTGATTCTGACGAGAGTGAGGGTGAGAAGGAGTTGCAGAAACAGGAGAGAGTGAAAAGGAGGAAAAAGACTGTTGTGCCGGCTATTAAAGCGAGGGACAAGGTGGAAAAGCCTGTAGCTAAGAAAGTTTTGATTTCTTCAGATACGTTGCTATTATCTGCAAGAAGATCGTCTTCGAGAACTTCGGCGGTGGAGAGCAAACAGGCTCTCGTGCAGAAATTGAAAGAGTCGGAGCTAAGACGAGCCAAGTTCTCGCCCGTTCCCAGAGTCAAACACGTTGCTCTAACTCAGGAACAGAGACTAGAAGAAGCGATTGAAACAGAAAGGAAGAATATCATTTCCCTAAACCAGTTTAGAGAGCAAGAGATTGTTAAGAAGGAACACCAGAAGAAGTTGTTACATTCGCGACGCGAGAAGTTGAAGAATGTCATCAGGTTAGTATCCGAAGAAACATATGTCACCCCGCTAGATGAGAGAGATCGTGCTCAGAGGAATTATGATGCTGATAGAAAGCGAAGGAAGGGGGGGAGGAAAAAGAAACAGGATGAGTTCGAGTTTTCCATGATCCCGGGTAAGGTGGATCACGATTTACCATATGCCAAAGAAGAAGCAAGGTTGAAACAAGAGGCGGAAGCAGAAGAAGCTAGGTTGAAACAACTTCGAGACGCGGAATTTGCAGAAGAAGCTAGGTTGAACGAGCAACGAGAGGCGGAAGCAGAAGAAGCTAGGTTGAAGGAACTTCGGGAGGTAGAGATTGCAGAAAATACTGGTGTGGAATCGATGCAGGGTATAATTCCTGCAACAGATGTTGTTGCTGAATCTGAAGAGCCAAACCAGGCGATAGTTGGTGAGAGTGCTGATACAATGCCAATAGAGTCTGAGAATAACCCAGATGATACGGCAAAAGATGAATCGAGTACAG
>JAXQKE010000349.1:0-21480 GCA_037042355.1 Candida sp. Y128-05E | reverse complement strand
AAAGCTAGGTACAATAAAGAACCAAACTATAGTGGGTATGATTTTACCAATTCCTCATCAAATGAAGATATGAAGAACTCGTACGAAGATATTCTAAAATCCGAAGACAAAGTTGAAGATTTTTTGACTAGCAGGAATTTGTACAACCTCGAAAGTATATTGGACAATGCCATGAATTCCAAGAGCGAGAAGAAAGATATAACTGAGCAACATGAAGAGCCTGAACCAGAGTTAGATGTTATTGAATCAAATGAGAATGTGCTCTCGATGGAATTGGAATCTAAGGACGACCAGAAGGTGGAAAAATCCCTCAACGGCAATGTTCCAGAAACCAGCAATGAATTGGCAGGAGAGAATCAAAGCAATGAAGACAATTATGACGATGAATTAATGAAGGAAACGGTAGGCACAAACGATGGACTGGATATTGTGGATCACATTCTACAATATGAAGAATCGGAAGTACAAGATGTTGATGGTCATCTAGTGAATGCACCGGAGGGATATGACAAAGCCAATTTCGATGACAGAGAATCGAACTTTTACAATTATGACGCTGAATCTAACGAGTTACCATTAATGAATACCATTTTGAAGAATGGTCAATTGGAGAGTGGAGAACAAAATGATGCTGGTATCGTTCCACAAGTAATTTTGCATAACAATCAAGCTCAACACCCACAACCACAGCGACCTCAAGCAATCAATCAACAGGCAATGAATGATACTGTTGAAAGTCCCGAACTACAATATACTTCCAATATAGCTTCAACTGATTTGAATCAGCAGCCATATTGGCCACACATGCAATCATTCCCAAGTCTGAATCCACAAGACGATATGCAAGCTGCATATCAGCAAGCTATGCAATACCACCAATATCATCAATATCAAAAATATCAACAAGAGTATATGGCAGCATTACAAGCCTACTATCAAAATCAATTTCCAACAATGTTTACTAATTTGGTTCCACAAGACGCTAAAAATGAAGAAATACAGACAAAACTTGAAGAGCCATTTAAGATGCAACCAGAGTCGAGGTATATTCAACAAAACGAAATCATGTATCAACAACAGAATCAACAAACGCACAATAATCAGTACAGACCAGAGAGTATTCATGTGAGGTTTGAAGAACAACCTAGAAACAAAGAGTTGCCAATTGACCCAATACGCAAATCGTCTTTACATTCACATCGAAGACGTTCTTCGGAGAATTTGAAGGATCAACATGTACCAATTCCAATGGACAGTTATTTTAAATCGGATGAGATTGCCAAGTCGAGAAATTCAGCGGATAATTCAGCTGGTAGAGCTAAACCTCCACCACTTCCAATGAAGAGTTATTTCAAGCCAGAGGAAGTTGTCAAGCAACGAGCCAAAAATTATTATGGCTTGCATCACGAACCACCATCAAGAATGGTATCTAAACGGTCGGCATCGGGATACACGCCATATAGCAATTCCAAAGTGGAGAGAACTCAAAGGTCAATCAGTGCTGGGGGTTATTATAACAAACCGTTACCAGCTCCGGTGAACAAGCCATTACCACACAATCAACAAAATCAAAGATATCACTACCAGGCACCAATCCCAACTAAACCCATTAAACCATTACCATCGAAACCAATGGAAAAACCCAATGATTTTGAAATTGAAGATGGATTTGAACCTTTCCCATCGGCTGAACCAAACTGGGATCAAGGGAAAATTCGAAACGTTTACAGTGACAATTTACCAATGTTACGAGTAAATTACCACTAATCTATTTATTCAAACTATATAAAAACCTAAATATTAATTAACGACGACATGAAGTTTACTAATTGTAACTTAACTTAACTTAACGATATACTTATAGTCCTCCATAGGAAGTTTGATTCAGGGATCAATTATTTGATATTACAACTAAAACAAGAAAATAATGCCAATCAATATAGATCAGAATTTGCAACATCTTTTGTTAGACAGGGTAGTTGATTTTGGTTCTTCTTTACTGGTGAATCATTGGAATCATCTGAAACGTAGATACTTCCTGTCCCACGCAACACTACGCAACACTAAGCAAAACTAATTATAGTTTTGGCTGTCAATACCTGTAGATACGGTATCGTCAATAGAGAACAATATCTATTGATATTGTCTCCTTTGCTTCGCTTCAATTCAGAATCCCATTGTCAGCAAAAGTTAAGCGTATGGTAATATTATACAGTGAATATGTGAGATATTTTATCAGAGAAAAAGGGAGAATGTAGTTTAGTGTAAATAGAATATGTCTAGAGTAGTTATGATGTCTTAAGTCAAGTAGATCACTGTAGAAGTAAGAATGTTTGTGAAGGCTAAGTTTTAAGTTTTATCGTGAAATGTTACGCGTAGGAAAATGTTGATTTTTCAAAACAACGTTTTTAATACATATACTATTCAACAAAACCATCTATTACCATGGATCAATCATATCTGTATATCGATTCTCCTTCATTGAGTCACTCTCCCATGATTAACTATAGAAAAGATGCTAAAAAAGGTACTAAATTTACGTTTATGGTCTGTGGAGAGTCAGGTACTGGTAAAACAACTTTTATCAACTGTTTATTGAATAAGAAGGTAATGAGTCACAAGTATGAACAAGTGACTAGTGAAACAAAGACTTTAAGTTTCACCTCGACAAAATCAGTGGCCTTACCCAATACTTCGATTTTAACTAAACATGAATTTAATGCTAGGACTGCCTCTGAAGAGCCAGGTATAGCTTTAACAGAAACTAGAGTCG
This sequence comes from Candida sp. Y128-05E, assembly GCA_037042355.1. NCBI lineage: Eukaryota > Fungi > Ascomycota > Pichiomycetes > Serinales > Debaryomycetaceae > Candida > Candida sp. Y128-05E. Next base: position 18,707 of record JAXQKE010000349.1, on the reverse strand, counting down.
AGATGGTTGATGACGATAACCAGAAATTGCTTTTGAATATCATTGACACTCCTGGGTTTGGGGAAAATTTGAATAATGAAATTTGTTTTGTAGAAATTGAAAACTACTTGAAACAACAGTTTGATCTTGTGTTGGCCGAGGAAACAAGAATCAAGAGAAACCCTAGATTCGTCGACACTAGAGTCCATGTCATGTTATATTTCATCACCCCCACCGGTCATGGGTTACGTGAAATTGATATCATGTGTATGAAAAGATTGTCGAAATATGTCAATATTTTACCAATTATTTCCAAAGCCGATTCCTTCACCGAATCAGAATTAGCTTGGTTCAAATCACAAATTAATATTGATATACAAAAATTCAATGTGCCTATCTTCCAATTTGATTCGTATTTGGATGAATATGATCAAGAAGAGGATTATGATTTGATTCAGGAATGTAAGTATTTGGCAGGAGTTTCTCCATTTGCTATTATCACTTCAGAAGAGGATTACGAGGTCAGGGATCCAAGTGGAGAGCTCACAGTTATCAGGGCCAGAAAATACCCTTGGGGTTTGGTTGATATCACCAATTCGAAATATTCTGATTTTGCCGTTTTGAGGAATGTTTTGTTAGGATCCCACTTGCAAGACTTGAAGGATTTGACTCACGATTTCTTATATGAAACTTACAGAACCGAAAGGTTGACCAAAGTCACAGGGAAGGACGACGAAGAGGATGATGAGTTCCAAGACACTTTGGAACATCAAAAAGATAATTCTGGAGAAATGCCCTCCATGTCGAATTTAGCACAAATCGCTTCTGCCTCTTCAAACGACCAGAAGAAGAGTATGTTGTTGGATGATTTGGACGAAGAAAATACCATGCCGTCGCCTAAATTGAAAGATAACACCAGTTTCACTTCGAGTACATCGACTGTCGATATTGAAAGAGATTTGAATTCGTCATCGAAAGAGTTCAAGCGTTTGAGTATAGCGCCACAACGTCATCAATTGAGACAAATCTCGGAAACTGTTCCATATGTGATTAGACACGAAAGAATCTTGGAAAGACAACAGAAATTAGAAGAAATGGAAATGGCGAGTGCCAAGGAATTGGCTAACAGAGCTGCTGCATTGGAAGCCAAAGCCGCCGAATTGAAAGCCAAGGAAAGGACATTATTGAAACGATTGGATTTGGAAAAGTCGAGAAAAAATAGTCAAAACTCGCCCAAATTACCTGAATTTACCGATGACCAAAAACCTAACTATGAACAAGAGAATAATTATGAAGTAGAAGAATATTCCCAAGAGCAAGTTCCCCAAGAAGAAGTACACCATAGTACCCTTACCAAAGACGAAACATTGACTGATCTACAATCTATCGTGAAATCATAAACAAAAGGACATGGGGGTGGTAGTTATATAGCAAGTATTTAGTTTTATCCCATTGTACAATACAAAGTGGACGGTTGAGAACTCAAATTTCGTGAGGCTGGAAGTTGCCACTAGACGAATGACGTAGACGAAAAACAGACCATATTTCATTGTAATTGGGTTATATAGGTTAAATAGACATTAGATATACTACAACTACACCCAAGATTTAAAATAGCAAAATTGCCGACGATTATGCAGCATCGTTTGTCAATTTTTAACTTAATTTCCAGTCACCAGTCCGATTCGGCTGATTCAAATTGGTATACACTATCAACTACCTACTATATCTACGCTCTACTACTCTATAACACCATTACCCCATCTCTTCGTTGTTAATTTCCAATTTTGATCACGAAATTCAAGTTTTTAACGAAATTGATTGAGCAAAGAAAAAAACATAGTCAAAATTTAAAAAAATTTAACCTTAGAGACTTCTTTTGCCTTGGAATTGAACACAGTGATCTATATTGACTAGTTAGTATGGATATATTACAGACATTAGAAAATGCCATATTAGGAACTGATCCTAATAAGCGTACTGAAGCTGAACTCCAGTTGAATGAGGCTGCTAATAGACATTTTGGTGAGTACTTGAGTTTATTGGTGGACGTGTTGGTCAATGAAGAAGCTAAAGTGGAAGTAAGAATATTGGCTGGTTTAGGATTAAAAAATCAGTTGACTTCCAAAGATCCTAAAACGAAAGCACACCAACAACAGAAATGGTTAGCTTTGGATCAAGCAACTAAAAGTAAAGTTAAGCAATCGAGTTTGGAGGCATTATCAACCTCACAACTAAGAGTTGGTTCTTCAGCTGCACAATTTATTGCTGCTATTGCTGATATCGAATTACCTTTGAATGCTTGGCCCGAATTGATTCCTAAAATTATCGACAACACCAAACCAGAAAATAAAGAATATGTTAAGATAACCAGTCAATTGACTATCGGATATATCTGTGAGACATCCGATCCTAATAACCAGGAAATCATCAATCAATCCAATGGTATTTTAATTGCTATCGTCCAAGGTGTCCAGTCCAACGAACCTTCTAGTAAAGTCAGATTAACCGCATTGAATGCCTTGGTCAACTCGTTGGAGTTTATCAGAAACAACTTTGAACGTGAAGGCGAACGTAATTACATTATGCAAGTTGTTTGCGAAACTACCCAAGCTGAGGACCCCGAATTACAAGCTAGTGCTTTTGGTTGCTTAGCAAGAATCATGTCTTTATACTACAGATTCATGAAATTATACATGGAAAAGGCGTTATATGGCTTGACCGTTGCTGGTATGCAAAGTGCCGAAGAAAAAGTCGCTTGTATGGCAGTCGAATTCTGGTCGACCGTTTGTGAAGAGGAATTGGAAATCGCCATGGATGGAGATATCTTGCCCAGTGATGCCCTCAGTCAACAAAGTTTACAATCATTCAATTTCGCCCTCGTGGCAATTCAAGATGTTTTGCCAACTTTGTTAACTCTTTTGACTAGACAAAATGAAGACCCAGAAGATGATGATTGGTCAGTGGCTATGGCCGCCGGTGCTTGTTTACAATTGTTTGCTCAAAATACCGGTAATTATGTTGTTGAACCAACTATTCAATTTGTCGGTGCAAACATTCTCACTGAAAATTGGCGAGAAAAGGAAGCCGCAGTTATGGCCTTTGGATCTATTCTCGAAGGCCCTGACCGTGATTCCTTGGGCAATTTGATTGTCCAAGCTTTGCAACCAATATTATTACTTATCAAAGATGACAGTTTACAAGTGAAAGAATCCGTGGCTTGGTGTTTAGGAAGGATAGCGGAATTGGGGTTCAATGCCATCGATGTTGATTCTCAATTACCAGGATTATTAGAAGCTTTAGTGTATGGTTTAAGTGACCATCCCAAAGTATCTACCAATTGTTGTTGGACATTAATTAATATTTTGGAGGAATTGTGTTCCGACGCTGAATTACAAGAAACAAGTCCCATGTCGAAATATTATTCAACCATTATTCCAATTTTGGTTGAGTTGTCGGGTAAAACTGATAACGAGTATAATGGTAGGGTATCTGCTTACGAAGCACTTTCGCATTTTGTCAACCACAGTGCTAATGACACTTTGAATCTTGTTAATGATGTTGCAACCGAAGTTTTATCCCGATTAGATAAAACCATTGCCATGAGAGCTCAAATAACCAATGTCGAGGAAAAAGGTAATTTGGAAGAATTGCAAGTCAATATCTTGGCATTATTAACCAGTATTATCAGAAGACTAAAGAGTAATGTTGCCGGAGCATCAGACAATTTGATGGAAATCTTCATTAAACTCTTGGATGCTCAAGATCCAGACTCCATAATTGAAGAAGATATATTCCAGGCAGTATCTGCGGTTGCATCTGCAGTTGGCGAGGGTTTTGTCAAATATATGGATGCATTTTTACCATATTTAACCAAAGCTCTTCAAAATACCGACTCTTCAACCTGTGGTGTTGCCGTTGGTGTTATTGCCGACTTGGCTCAATCTATGGGTCTAGCCATAATGCCTTATTTGGATGGCTTAATGTCATTGTTAGGGCAAAATTTGAATAATATGGACGTGAAACGTGAATTGAGACCTACAATCTTATCGTGTTTTGGTGATATAGCAGGAACCATTGGACCAAACTTCAAAAACTATCTTGAATTTGTCATGAATATTTGTATGCATGCATCAACAATTGAAATTACTGATCAAACTCTCGAAAGTTACGAATACTTGTTAAATGTTAAAGAATCAGTGTTGGACTGTTACGTGGGTATAGTGTCTGGGTTTGCATCTGAACCACAAACTATCCATCCATACATATCTGCTATCTTTCAATTCTTGCAATCGATCGCTTTGGATCCTCATACCTCCACTATGGAATCCATTGCCAGAGCTGCTACCGGTTTGATTGGTGATTTGGCAGCAATGTATCCAAACGGTGAAATAAAACAAGCGTTTGCCCAACCTTGGGTCACTGATTTCATCAAGAAGACTAGATCGTATCCATTATTTGGTGCTTCCACAAAGGATTCCGCCAGATGGGCCAGAGATCAACAAAAAAGACAACTTGCCTTACCATCAAATTAATCGTGAATTATTCATTGCTCATCATTCATTACATCTTCATATGGTTTCAATCCTATCTCATTATCTCACATCTCACATCTCTCATATCTCTATACCCTCATATACTTCTATATAGGTTTTCATACTCTTGTCTCTATATACTCTCATAGATCAACATTTAACGTCTATAATGTCTTTAATGTCTCATTTAATATATATATTCTCTAATATTAATGTGAACAATCACAAAGCGTTTGTAAACGATGTAATCTCCATAATATATGTATATTCATTAATAGTAACAGCTTCATATTTAAGCTGGCGCGATTTGAAAAGTTTGACTAGGTAGAAGGAATAGATAAAGTATGAACATGTCCATCCCTCCTTCTAGTTTGTATGATCCTATACCGTTTGATAACACATATATCTTGTACGATCCTAATGATCTTGTCTCGGTAGTATGCGTTCATTTGTCGCTTTTTCCAATATATACCATGGTATTCTACACTGCATGGTTTTTAATTACTAGAGAGATAGAGCCAGTGATAGTGGTCGGTGGTCACTTGGCAAGTGAAGTATTTAACAAGATAGTTAAACATATAGTTAAACAACCACGGCCTGATTTCCATAAGGATTTTGGTAAAGGTTCATATGGCTCATCGTATGGAATGCCCTCGGCCCATTCACAATTCATGGGGTTCTTTGCTGCTTATTATATCTGTATTTTGCTATTTAAGTTAAACCATTTGAACAAGGTTAAGAAAACAGCAGGGGCTTTAATATTAGGTTCGTCCGCTGTGCTTGTGGCTTCGTCTCGGGTTTATTTATTGTACCATACAATACCTCAGGTTGTCACAGGTGTGGTCTTGGGAATAGTCATTGGATTGGGGTACTTTGCTGCTACATCTATACTTCGGGATATTGGTTTGGTGGACTGGGTATTACTGTGGCCGATAGTAAGATTCTTTTATGTAAAGGATTCGTATTATCATTGTTACCAATCCTATAAAGATGAATACGATAGTTATGTGGTAAGGAAGAAGGGAAGAAAAGCAAAGATCGAGTGAATGGTGCTACCGAGCTTCTACCAAGTGACAGTGAAGTGCTCACGAATTGAATTATCACGAAGTGATTGTAAATAAATTTTGAAGAGAACGTAATATTGTTTAATTATCCTTATTATATTCACAAAGTACTCACAAAGTAGCTACTAGTGATTGAAGAGCAAACGCATTTACGACGTAGTTACTAACCTATTAATAAATTTGCATATATTCATAAATAATAGAATTATAGACATTTGTACAAAAGTATTATTGTTTACCGAGAAAGCTAATATTAGGTATCTAGCTAATAAATAATCTATACAGTACAATAATATATTAAACATGATTCACAAATGTAGTTTGAACCAAGCCACAGAATTAAAAAGAATGACGCTATGGAAAGTACAGCTAAAATTCATCCCATTTATCTTCATCTTGTTTCTTGGATGCACCCCCGCCTAATCCTTGCAATTTAGTTTTTTCGGCAGGTCTCGAAAGTCCGAATGCTGGCTTGGATTCGTCTTGTTGAGCGCCAAACAAGGTGCCGAATTTCTGATCGAATGTCTTGTTCAAACCTTTTTCTTGAACTTCACTAGTAAAATGTTGGAAAGTTTCTTGTCCGTATTTACCAGTTTCTTGCATTTTTTGACCGAATTGGGCCATGGCTTTTTTTGCTTCACTGGTGATATCATTTTCTTGCAAGTGCGTAAAACCCGGTTTGATGACAGTCTCAGTAACTTCAGATACTGATTTGGTTACAGCAGAACTAAATAATCCCCAACCTTTGGTGAAAGTACCTAATGGATCATTCTGTAAATTATCAATAGTGAAACCAGATAATGAGCCACCATTATTGCTTTGCGATGAACCTTGTGGTTGTGGGGTGTTACCAAATCCACCATATTTACCACCTTGAGATGGGGGCAACTCATCTGATCTAGTAGCATTTGCTGAACCTAATGACGCAAAATAACTTTCATTTTTACTCTTTTGGTCATTGGTAGTTGGTCCTGCAGTTCGTCTTGATTGAATTGGTTCTTGGCGGCTTTGCGAAGAAGTTTTACCTACATCATTTTTAGGCAAAGATTCACCAGAGTGATCTTTTTGAACGTATTCTCTACCTTCTATTTCACAAGTCAAGAGTTCTTTATAATCTTCGGCAATGTAATTGTCGTATTTTTGTTTAGCAGGCAAAGCTAAATCGATGTTATGTTCTTGGAAGTACAATTTAAGTTTTTCATTACCTCCTTTTTCCATTCTTAAGGTTTCCTCAGGTTTGAATTGGTCCATGGTGATGGATCTTACAAAGGAAATATGAACACCCAAACCTCTATGTATACCGGCGCATTCTAAACATATGAAAATCCCAAACTTTGGCGACGCCCATTGTGGGTTTGGAGCCGAACAATCAAAACATTTCTTGTTTTCACCTTGCTTTTGCAAGTTTAGTAACTTTCTTCTAGTATCAGGATCAATAGACATTATCACAATCTTTTAACTAGTAAAATCTTTCAAATTCAAACTAGAATTTCCTATAATTTAATACTAATATACTTTGTTATCAAGCAATCAAATTAAAATCCACTGGTAATTTTGGTTATCTTGTTGAAGTTTCATCAATTTTTCCAAAACGCGACCAACGCACGACCAACCTTTTAACTAGCAGGTTGAAAAGATGGAGATGTAGTTGGTGGTAGCTTCTAGTTACAAGACTAACAAGGGTATTAGTATGTAGTGTAGTAATCAATTCACATCCCCGTCAAAAGTTCTAAAAAAATCCACCATGTGGGTATCGAGATATGACGAAAATACCATGACTTCGGTGCATATACAACCAGCAAGCAATAATACATTATACTTACAAGCAAGATAGCTATCAACGTGTAACTGCGGATAACTTGTATATTGGTATCATATGACCCGAGAAAACATCCAATGTAGGCATTTTCAATAAATATTAAAAACCTTGTTTGTAGACAATTACCATCACAGCAGAACCTCAGAGCTTTCGCTTGGTACACTTAACATCATTTTTTTGTGCTTTGTAGTTGAAGTGGCCGAATCATTATGATTTGCTTTGAAGGACAAAGATCCATTTATTCTATTGTTATATTCATGATCAGCATCGAAGTCGATCGATCGCTTTCCGCTTTTATCTTTCTTCAAAGTATTTTCTTTCGAACTATAATCCACTGGGATGCCAATGTTTTCAAATATATTTTTAGGGGGTTGATCCATTTCATGATCTGAATCGTCAAATTCGTTCACCGGTGTCGATGCGTCATGTTTACTAATTTCCTCATCAGAATTGATAGAAATCTGGCTAGTTGTATCGCAGGTTTCATTGAAATTATCTTCCACCAACTTTATGAGGTTTGATCCCGTATCAACATACTCGATTTTCTCACATTCCACTTTATGATTGACAAATATATAATTTGCCAATAATTTGAAGTTATCTCGTCTTCGAGAATTACCCCGAGCATCACTGTTATTCAAGATGATATCTAACACATCCAAACATGCTGAATTGACCAAATTATTATCCTCCATAACTGTCGAAAAGAACTCAAAAAAGGTGGTCAAGATCTTGTTGTTGATAATATATCTTTTGTAGAAAACATCATCTCGTAGAATTATATGCTTGAAACACCGTATAACACTTAGTTTGGCAACCAATTTACATGGAATCACCAACATTCGTATCAACCCTAACAAAATGTTATTTTCGAGAATAAATGACCGGGATAAGTATACTTCATGTTCTCGTGAACAAAAGGAAATCAATTCACATAAATGTTGACATAATATTTCATCAATTGGTAAAGAATACTTTTCATCTTGCGATATATCTATCAATATTTTGAATAATGTTGGTGCAACCTTTGCATAGAATGCTCGAAAATAATTCTGCGCTAATTCATGATAATGACTGTCCTGGCTATTGGACTTAGAAATTCTGATACTATTATTATTAACTTGTTCCCCATTGATACTGAAATGATTATTTGAAAAATTGGTGATATTACACCCATCTTCATTCTCAGAAGCAATCATGGGATCCAAAAGGATCTTTAACGCTTCGAATGCTTGCATTTTCAACCCGGGATTATTATCTTCCACTAATAGTCGGGCCAAGATGGAGATCAATGTCATATCGTCCAGCAAATTAAATTTGGTCAGGCTCGGCTTGTCATTATTCCCTATTAGTGGCGCTTCGTCATCAACTTCATCAATATTATTAACCAAGGAAATGTCCTGTTCTATTATAATGACTATTAGTTCAGTTCCCAATACTCGAATATTTGAATCGTCATCGATTAACGCAAAATTAATCATTTTAAATAACCCCGATTTCACTAATATCGAAAAGAATTCTGATCTTTGTCCCGGTTGTAAACTTTTTGCAATTAAAACGTATTGATGTAGCATTCTGAGTCCATTCCTTTTCTGAGTCAAATTATCTTCGGAATCATATATTTCAAATAATTGATCAAGTATTTGTCTATTTTTCAAATAATTAATTATTTCCACTTGATTAAGATAAATTAATGACCCGATTAACGAGAAAGTTTGATCGTCCAAGAATCTTGCTAGTACCACATCTTTTATATAATTTAAATGGAAATCTTTTTTGAAGATTGATAATTTATCCACCGGTATCACTGATTTGAAAGATTTATTCTTGAGAGTTTCTCGATAGCAAGCACGATGTCGAGGGTATTCTGAATCGTACTCCAAGATCCCCACCAAACCCAAGATTTTTTCTTCCGATGAAAGAATATCTTCAATTATGTTGGTATCACCGTAAAGTATTAGCGCCTTGACAATTTCATTCAAAGCGTATAAATTGGGTAAATTCTCCTGCTTTTCTGAAATAGCAAACACATCAATCAATTTAGCAAGATAATCCTGCTCAATAATGAAATTGGCGACTTTAGTCCTTGTGAATTGAGATGTTGAAGACTGATTAATAGTTTCTTGAACCAATTCCAAGTTCAGTTCATTGGGTAGCTCGGGATAATTCACGGGCCCCGTTATCAATTCCGTTATTTCGTCTCCATCGTTAACAGCAGGTATGACATAATATAATGATATTTCCGGGGATAAAGACTGCTGCATTTCTATTATAAACTCACATATGTAAGCGCAGCCCTCTGTTTCTTGGAAGGATAATGCCAAATCTTTACCAGAAAGATCAGTCCAAACAATCAATGTTTCCTGTTGTCGTTGATATTGAATACTTCCATTCAAAAATGATTTCAATATAATATCAGTCTCATCCAATTCATTCCTAACCATGAAAAATGGTTTCAGGTCTTTATCAATTTCACCTTTGCAATAACCAGTACCGTTATCTAACCAATCGTCACCATCTAACAAGTACACCTTTACCCTTCTAGGGGTGGTATCCTCCTCCTCCAACACCTTCGTCTCAGCAGTTGGTTCCAGTATCATTTCCTTAGGACTCCTGATACTCTATGCTCTATATATATCCGCTATACTGTCACTAGTGTAGTTCTTACCAAGCTCACAACCGGTTTCACGTAACTTGAAATAAATCGCGTATTTTTATGGCACCAGAGCCTCACTGGATTTTAGGTCAGAGTGGTAGTAGAGTTAGACAGAAGTGGAAGTGGAGCTGAAGACATACACTTATAATATATATATCATATACGTATAACACATAATTTATATAATAAGTCTTCCTAGTTTATAGAAACATTTACCAATAAATACTTATATAGACTAACATACATAATAAGATATAATATAATCTATAAGTATACTTCTAAACAAACTCATATGGGGGACTTTGCCACAATTGGAATCTCTACGCGATTTAGTATTAAAGAGGATCTAACATTAGATGGCATGATATAAGTATAGATATATTAGTTTGTAGATGATAGTTCAGACATAACAGATATATATCTATATATATAGATTTACTTAATTTCTACTACAAGAGAATATAAAATAATGTTAATGTAGATTTAATTTAAATTATTCAATACAAACTATAGTAAAACTGTCTATTTACAGGTGATTTCCAGTTTGATTATAATTATTAGATGACAAAATATTTACTAAAACTGTCTATTTACAGGTTATTTCAATTTTAATTTTAATTTCAATTGCAACGAAGTTGCAATTGATTAATGGCACAAAATGGCTGCTGCGGCCAAATTTCTTAACCAATCAACCTTATCGACATCATGGGTGTCTTCGACTTCTCCCCATTCTGCAGTTTGGAAGATAATTTCCAAATTCCCCAACTCGACCAATTCTTCCAAAGTTTTATGGAAATATTCATCGACATTAGACTTATTGACCTGGTAGATGGAGGACATAATGTTGGAATCCGCCACGTTTGATCTCAATAAGGAAATTCCCACTAAGAAAGATTTAGAAGTCAAAATAGCCTTTTCTAAAGCGACAAGGTCATAGATAGGCAATTGGTTTAACCAATGGAGGACGATATTCTGAGTGGTAATCGACTGTTCATTCCCTCTTAAACCATCGGTTTCACAATCCAACGAGTTAATCTTGACTTTATAATCATCTGAAGGCAACAATGAATGTTCCCTTCCGTACACAGTAAAAAACTCCTCATACTCTTTAATCAAAGGCAAATAAAGTTCATTCTGTTTTTGACGCAATTTCCCTTCGTATTCCTTTTCAGTAGCAAAGATCAAACAAGTATCGGTATCGAAATATCTCAATAAATTGAATTTGATATCATCAATGTTTCCAATCTTGGCAATCAATTCTGGATTAGTTACACCTTCCTTTTGACAATTAATCAAATCAATAGCTCTGGAAGCAATTGAAGTTAAAGGTAAACTATGAGTTTTAATCTTTAAATCGGGTAAATTAGCCCATTCATGTCTTATGAGATGTGCTAAATGTTTTTTAGATACTGGTAAAGTTAAAGCAAATCCTTGGGGAGTCTTGATAGTTTTCCCATCTAATTGAACTTCATATTCTTTAGTATCTTTATTATAATAAGTATCGACCTTTTCCCAAAACTTTTCAAGTGTTTTAGATAATTTATTAGTTTCTGATTTGACATTGGATTCAATAGTCTTATCAACTCCCAACGGAGCAGTTGGAATAAATGAGTTTAAAGATCCATCTGTAGCATATAACCTAACCAAAGGTGCTCTGAACAATACAGCCCTTCTAGCAACTCTTCCTGTCACTCTAAGCATCATTTCTAAAGGAAATCTTCTCTAGCTTCAAACTCTTCCAGTGAAAAATTCCATTTCCATAGTGAGAACAATTGAAGATTATCACCAAAAGAATACAACTTTCTCTATAATCTCTTCTAAACATGTCAGTACCACCAGAAGCACTTCAGAAACTCTTGATAGAGATGGATAATCAGTTACACAAATCTAAGGCTGAATTATCCATGGTTAACTTACAATTGGATAAAGTTAATACCAATTTAGGACTGATTGCATCAACCAAGAAATCATTGGGTAAATATACTACAGACCATGAGAATGTATGGCAGGGGATTGGTAAAGCTTTTGTAGTGAAAGATGTTAATGTGTATTTAGATGATATTTCTAAAGATGCCAAAGAGTTTGAAGGGAATAAGGAGAATTTGAATAAAAAGAAGGTTTACTTGGAGACAACTTTGGAAAAGACTTTGGAGACTATGACCCAGATTGTGGGGAAGAAGAAGTGATCTACAACATTGCAAGCAAAGTTGTATTGCAACGAAGTTGTAATTCATTTTAGATTTTGTATATATGAAGTTCTGGAAAATAGCAAAGGAATATAATTGAAGCATACACTTATATTACATTTCTTTTTAGTAGTATAATCACTATTACTATTATGTCTAATTGTCTATAGGTCAAATACATATATTACTGGATTCTGTTGCTAAGTATTGATGCCAATATGTAAGTATCTAAAAAATATGCTAAACAAGGTCTATAGAAAATCAATAGCTGTAAAATTAATATACACATTGAAGAATGTATCATAAATTCATAATCCTGTGGTTATTTAGTATTTTTATTATGTCTAATCGTCTATAGGTTAAATATATTGCTATATTCAAATTGCATGTCTTTGATCATGTTGTGTCATTGAGTATCAAGGTATTATAACTTATGATACAACATCTTATATATATAATACAATATGTATTAAAATTGTTTTTAGGTTATTTACCATCTCTTTCTTCAATCACTATCATTTTCATCTACACCTTCATCTAGAATCCTCCTTTCAACTTCAGTATCATCTATTTTATCTTGTTTCATTTTATCAGTCAAGAATACATTGATTTGATCTTGCAATGTGGTCACTCTTGCTCTTAATTGGCCATATGTTGTATCTTTAGCATCACTGGGTTTATCTCTATCTTCACCTCCAGCCTTCATGACAAAGTCAGATAATTGGGTGGTTTCTCCGTTTGTGGTATGGGGTCCATCACCTGGATGAAACGATTGTTTGTCATTAGGAGCAGAATACTCAGCAGTGGGCACCAACTCAACCATAGTTTATATACTGTAGAGATATTTACTATGGGCCTTTAAAAAAGTTTCGCACTACAATAATTAAATTACCATTGGTATTATAAATAAATAAACTAGAAAGGAAAGGAAAGGAAAGGAAGACAACCTAATAAGATAAACAACTAACTACTAACAACTCTATTCTTCTTTAGAAAAATCTTTAATTTTTATCTTTTCAACTGTATTGGAATAAGCATTAAACTTGATTTCAATAATCTCATCTTCAACTATATTTAATGTAGGAATATCATAACATGAACATAACAAAAGGTATCCTAAAAATACTTGGATGATGGTTTCATCGGCTATGATCAATATATCTCCACTCATTCTTTCCATTTCCAAAATCAAAGGCTCGATTTTGATTGCTAAGTCATGGTACGATTCGGCTCTAGGGTAACGATAATGGTAAGGGTCTTGTAAATATTGTTGAAATTCTTCAGGGTACTTCTTTTGGATTTCCTCTTCGGTTAACCCACCCACAATCCCTGGGTTTCTTTGCGATAATTGAATTCGATGTCTGATATTTATATTTTTCTTTGCAAAGAATTGAGTGGTTTCGACTGTACGCTGTTTGACCGAAGTCCACACCACCATTGAATCGTCAGAAGTACCATCGACTCCCGCCGCTGGCTGTCTCTCGGTGACCGAAGGGGTTTTGGGAGTTGTCGGTTTCGATGTATCATTATCATCCAATCTCAAGGCGTATTCACGTCCAGTGACTTGTAAATGTTCAATCAAGGTCTTGGTGACGTTTTCAGCGTACTTCAAACCTGCTTCATCCAATGGAGGATCTTCGGAAACATCGACAGAGTTCTTATAACATCGAGCGAAAAATAACGACCCGGTTTTAATTCGGGTATTCATAATAAAAAAGACAACTTTATTGATCAAGTAACCATAATTTGAGTTGTACAATTCGATACGTTCACCGAAATTGTAGAACTTGATATAACTTAACGATTTCTCATTCATTTCTTGGTAATATGGAGTTAAAAATTTAATTCTATCGGAATAATCTTTATACGCTTTATCATAGTCCCAGTTGGAATAATCAGGAGACGATTGGGCTGCCTTTTGGATATTTTTCATCACCAACGAATCATCAGTCACCAAAGACTCAATAAACAACACTTGAATGTTCATACTCGTTAACCGCTTATTCAAGGCAATTCTGTCTTCTGATAACGCATTAACAGCATCGTAAATGGCGATTTGCCCCTTATCCTTCTTGAAGAAATTAACAATATCAGTCAAACACTCGTCGACAATCTTGCTTCGAAACTCATTCGACTCTTTTGAGTATGGTGTTGGCAAAAAAATATCATTATCGTCCAAGGTCTTTAAGGCGGCACGACGATAGTTCCCCAAGTGGAAACTGTGGGTAGTCACCCCTAACCATCGCAAGTATCTCGTTAAACTCACTGACAAATGGGTTTTGCCTCGTCCAGGCAAACCCGACAATACTATACAGATTTTACCAGCATGGAATAATCGACCCGATTCTGTCGAGTATAATTGGGCACCTCCATGAATGTTGACACTGTCGACTTTATTGTGCACACCGTCAATCCCAGTGAAATCACTCAACCGTCTTTGGCCCGTAGTTACATCATATGGTGACTCAATCAATGGTTTGGTATGATTATGGAACGACCATCTCTTAGTAGTTCGTTTTTGAGGATTGAAAGGTGAAGATCCAAATCCGTTGAATAACTCGCTTTCCTCCTCTGAATCTATAGCTGTGTTCCCCGACATTGTCGTGTAGTGTCAATCAAAATATTACAATGTCCACTAATGAAGATTATATATTTCTATAAAACCCCAGTAAATTTACTTTTGGGCACTTCCGGTCTTCCGGGTGGGGAAATTACCCTCGTATTTCAATCAGATCTTAGTATTAGGCAAGATTGATGATGATTGAATTGATAGGATTGGTAGTAAATAGGTTGATAGTGTAGATAATGTCGGATATTAATTAGAATCCTTTTTTTTGTTTTAACCGGGGGTTTCTTTTGTTGGAAATAATCACACAACCATTATTCGGGTTTAGCATCACACGATAGTGGTAGATAAGAAAGTGGAAAGTTTCAGTAGTAAAGATGGGGAGAGGTGAAATTAGAATTAACATTCGATATAGATATGATCAACCGTTTATAATTGTTCTTTTTCGAGGAATAGGGTTGATTATTGATTTAACTAGATTAAATATTAACCTTTGATGTGTCATCTTCATCTATTGTATGAATTTAACTAAGCTCTATATCGTTCTTCATTATACTACATTGTTTAGGTAACATCTATATTATCTATCTACCTTCTAAATACTTATAATCATCATCCAACTCCTTCAATTCCTTTTCAAACTCATATCTTGCTTCTTTTGTAATATGCCTAACCAGAGTACTCAGAAATACATGGGTCCCCTTCCAATGACGGAAATATGGTAATAACTCCTTCCCCATATTGCCAACAACTATAATTTCGTGGCAGTCTCCACATTCCAACCCATAACATTTAAAGAAAACATTATTTCTTGTTTTCGTTATATAATCGCCATAGTTTAATCCTTCTGGAATCAAATAATTATTGGTTAATATGCCATGGTATAACAGCAAATGACCTCCATATCCTCCACTTCTAAAACAGAAAAACTTGGTTTCTTTGCAATATGGACATAAACCACATTTAGATTTTGCAACCGTTTCACCAGTTTCATCGACTTCAAATCTATAATATTGAGGATCATATGGTAAAGCTGGTTGGAATTCCTCATTCTCAACATATATGATACCGGTGACAGAATTAAGAATCTCGGTTAAATCCCGAGAGTATTTTATTCTTACACTCGAATTTTTGATTGTGGGTCTTTTTCTTTTCCGTTCATGATCCTTTATAGCATCATTGTTGGCAGGATTGATCAATTCTTCTCCTTTCAATTTCTCGACATACCCCCAGAAGTGATAAGCGATATCAATAGTTAAACATTCGGTAGTTGGTAGTCTTAATTGTAAAAAATTTATGAAGTCA
The DNA here is from genome assembly GCA_037042355.1 of Candida sp. Y128-05E. Taxonomy (NCBI): domain Eukaryota; kingdom Fungi; phylum Ascomycota; class Pichiomycetes; order Serinales; family Debaryomycetaceae; genus Candida; species Candida sp. Y128-05E. The sequence goes on along the minus strand of JAXQKE010000349.1, from coordinate 2,597 downwards.
GGATGTACTTCGAATCTGGTCTGTTCATATATGACGCCTATTTCCTCGCTAAGCAACATTCTACCTCGAGATTCACTCATGTCATAATTTTGTGTTTGTGGTTAAGATTTTTTGCAGCCAGTTTGGTTGCGAAATTGTTCGCTTCATAAATTTGCAATTGCCAATGTGAATTTTTCAAGAGCTTTACTATACTAAGTAATATGGACTTATGGGGTTGAGCATTTTCATCAACACTTTGGAAATGAAAAGTGCAATTGCTTTCTTTGGTCAAATTTGAATTGCCAAGTTTTACAAAATCCTCATCCAAATAATCCTATACCGATTAATACTAAAGATTTTCTTATTGCACCTACCATAGATTAATTGAACTTGGTGTAATATACCCTGGTAAGTCTTTTCCAATATTTTGTAGCTGTTGGGTAATCAATCATTAAATTGTTTACTCAACGATGTATGCAAAACAGAAGAAATCTCAATAGACCAGGCATATCAAATATTGTAGTAATGCTACCAACGGTAACAATAAACCACTATAGGCACCCTAAATCAATCTACTATTTATGCAAAATCTACACCTAATCCCCGTTAAAAATAATATACATTAAATTAAAAAATTAAATCAAAAATTAAGAATAGTTTATATAAACCTAATAAATCTATTCGTATTTACCACCTTTTCTGGCGATCAAAGCTTTTCTATCTTTGTCCAAGTACAATTTGGTGATTTCTAATTTAGAAGGGTGCAAGTTGATTGGGATGGAAGAACCGTTAGATTTTTCGTTAACTAATTTTTCAATTTGAACGGCGAATTTCAATCTGTAGACAGAAGAAATCTTACCGGCAGAACCTTTTTTAGAACCTCTGACGACAACGACTTCATCATCTTTTCTGATTGGTAAAGATTTGATGTTGTATTGTTCTCTTAATTCTTTAGATAAAGGAGCAGACAATAAAGCTCTTCTTTCGATAGAAGAAGCAGAAAAGTGAGCTTTTCTAGATTTAGATCTTGAGGATGAAACGTCTGAAAGTTAGTAGAGTTACAAGGAATAGGGGTAGTAGTATTGTTACAATTGTACTAAAAGAATTCTTCCGAATATAATATATTCATAAAATACCTTTTAGTGATTACAATTATAAAAACAATAAGTATGACAGATTGTCATATTATTATTAACAATACTACTGAAGTAGTATATGATGCATACCTTGAGATTGTTTAGCCATTTTAAAGAAGTTGATAAATATTAAAAATCAATAGTGAAAAATTTATTCTAGTTATAGAGATGGGAATTAAAAAATCATCACGTGAAATTAATTAGGGCTCGCGACATTTTGACACGAACGACATTTACCAAAAATGTCGTATTTCCATTACCTTATGCAACAAAGACATAGAAATTACAACAACCATAGTCTATAGTTTTATATCATCGTTGGATAATCACTACAAGAGTATTATCATTATAGTTTTCAAAAAAAAAAGTTATTTCACAATAAGCCCACCGCGGGACTTGAACCCGCAATCATTACCGCCGGAAGATAACACCTTAACCAATTAGGCCAGGCGGGCTCGTTTGTACAGGCTGAAAATTGCTCATCTAACGTGTGTAAGAGTGGAAAGTGGGCATTCTTCGAAAATTTAATTCATGATATATTGGCATATCTGGACATCTGGAGTAGCTGTATTTGTAGTATGGTTGAGGTATATGTATTATGTATCACTTTTGAGGGTTGGGTTTGCAATTTCAAGTAGATTAGAATTCATATTCAACCTTATTATAATTGTAGTTGTTTGCAGTTGGTTTTGAGTTGACTATCATTGTGAAAGGTAACTACCAGTAAATTCCCCGTTAATAATACGCTCTCCATAATCCTTTCATCTTCTATGCTTTTAAGTTGTCAATAGGGCCAACATTTTCGTAGTTTCAAATTCGTCCCTAGGAGAGTATACTGAAAATCTTTCATGTAAATAAAACAATAACTTATCTTATAAACAACAGAATATTGAACACTTCTACTCTTTTTCCAAATTATCCATCAATTGTAACTCCCAGGTATAATGATAATTTCTGGCTGCAAAATCTTCTAAAATAATCAATTTCTGTGGCTAATTTCTGGTCAAAATTGTTCGGAAAAAGTCAAGCATTATATACGGAGTTAGTTTCATTGAATAGACATATATCCCACTCATCTATATCATCCGTTTCACCTCAATTTCCTATTTTTAATTTTGCTAACAAAATTTTGTTAGTGATTTTTGTGAGGAGAAAATCTTGATCATCAGTTAGTATTAGATACTTTGCTTACAAGTTAAACACCAGTATGAAATCGTTATATCTAGCAATAGGGTTGACAGGAAGATTAAGTCGGACTTCCAATATAGGTATCGTCAGCCAATTGGCGGGAAAATCATGGTTAAGTGCCAAAGCTTCCCCAGTTCATTCGATCAGATCGTTATATCAAAATACACCAACTGCTCCAATCTATAGGCAAGTTGCATTTAGCCGATTATACTCGACAAAGACAGCACCACCTCCACCTCCCCCAACACCAATAGACAAGAATGCTAAAGGTAAAAAGATTTTGAATAGAATTAA
>JAXQKE010000348.1:0-21486 GCA_037042355.1 Candida sp. Y128-05E | reverse complement strand
AACTGAACAAAAGTGGGCAAATATTTCGATTCGGAAGAAGCGGTGAAGGTTTTTTTATCAGTATTATAATAGTTATCTCCCCATAATCGTTGACTAAATTCGTCGTGGTCAATATTACTATTTCGAGACTGCAAGTACATTGATGTAAAGCTTGACAATGTAAACACAAATTCATAGTAAGATGATGCAAAGATAACGTTATTATTTATTGGTGACAACAATTTCTGATGGGTGTAATTGGTAATGTATTCACTTCTGGCAATAAAATCATTGGTTTCATCAATGATGTATTTTAATTTATAGTAGCAATCCAATTGCGGGAGCTTCAACTCCATGATCAATCTATCGAGTTTATTCAACACAAGTGTGATGGCCAAATTGTTTTGAATTGCTTGGGACAAGACTTTCTTATCAAAATTGGTTAAACCCTCCACCACATCTAGCACTAGGACAACCCCCTCACAACCTGTCATAGAGGCAATTGATTCATCTATAAAATTGCTATGACCGGGAGCGTCAATGATATTCAATATGAACGACTTATCTTTGGTATCAGGTAACATTAATGTGATTGGCGCTAGTTTGATGGACATTTGTCTATCTATTTCCAACTTGTGATTATCGGTAAACCTAATTGGGATCAAGTTCTTGTCTCTTCCCTTTGAAGATATCGTGGGATGTGTTTGTAATACAAGCAAATCTACAAATGAAGTTTTACCCGAATGTAGATTTCCGACAATGGCTATATTCCTGATTCTTTCAGGTAATGCTTTCATGGTGTCGAGCATATAATTACGATCGTATACCAATTGAGGGAGACTATCGTATTTATCACCTACAGTAGTCAACTCAGCAAATTCAACTTTCAATTTTTTAACCGTATTACTGTCAATGACAGGAATCTCACTATCATCTTCAACAGGAGCACTTATTATTGGATCCACCTTGTTGATATCAACACTTGGAACCAAAGCAGACTCGGTAACGCCATTTCCAGCATCAATATCATCTTCAATAACATCCAAATCCTGTAAATCCTCCTGCAAATCTTCGTCCCCTGATTCTGCGTCTGAATCTAAAGGATCTCCTATCAAGTTACCAAACTCATCATACAAATCTTCGTCCATGGCGTAGTTTGCAGTAATTGATAATCTATTGGTATTAAACCAAAACTCCATCGAAGATTCTTATGTACAGTACTACAACTAATAATAACTTTAGATTGATTTTAATTGATTTTTATATAGTACAAATATTCTATTTAGTAAGTGGTAATGCTGGGGATTGTAAGTACAAACATACTAGTGGAAAAGAATGAAATGTTTTCATCAATTCAATTCAAAGTTTGGTATTTTCTTAATTCTGTGAGAAGAGATTGAAGTTGCACATCTGAAACTTTATTGTTTAGACTTGGTACTAAGGACTTTGCTTCTTCGGCATCTTCACATTCCAAAGTTCCTAGTTGTGCCAATTCAAAAGGGTGTAAAGGTTCAGTGGCCGATGAACCGAAATCATTCAACAATTTCTCCACTGTTTCTGTAGAAGAGGAGTTTTTGAAGCGGGCAAAATTACTTAAATAGTTCAACGTCTTGTGCATGATTTCGTTGGAACTAGGTCCAGCTAGTTCCATATTGGCCATCTCGTCTTCCTTTTCATTTTCTTCATCGTCCATGTCGAATTCTCGTGTCTTGTTGTTCTTGTTTCTACGTTCCTTCAACGCAGCTCTAATCAATAATCTAGCTTCAGATAAGTTCAACGCAATCAACTGTTCCTCTGTTCCTTCATTAGTGAGTTGTTTCAACTGAAACTCTGGTCCCAATTTTAATGTAGCGACATTCTCTTCATCATCGATGTTTTGGGTGGTGGGTTTCCTTCTTCTGACACCTAAAGCACTAGTACTGACATTCATATTCCCTATTAATTATCTATTCCTACCAATAAATCTATTCTTCACTATAAAACATTTTCCACAAGCTATACAAACAAATGAAAAAATGATTCTACACGACCTTCTACAAAACTTATAGAAACCAATTGAATTGATGATATATATAGTATATAACTAGTGTAGATCAGTCGTAGTAGTACTAGTAGGTTGTTGTGGTACTCTAGCAGAGTCATTGACAAAAGGATGTTTCAACGCTTCTTGTGGAGTCAATCTTTCCAACGGATTAAGACTGAGCACTTTTGTTAGGAAATCAATTAACAATAATCGTTCATGACATTCCTTTTCAATCATATAACTAGTCATCTTTTTAGAGGGGAGTTTGTAATTCAAGATGATATCTTTCAACGAGCGTTGTTTATAGTAATTTTTATTAGGTTGTTCTTTTTTCAAATTTTCTTCTTTTCCTTTGGTAGTTGCCAAGAATTCAGTATACTCTTCATAGGTTTTGATTTTGTAGATGGGTTTCCCATCGGGAGTTGTTTGACTTGATTTTCTGAAAAAATTTAATGAGTTGCGGCCAACATCAATCATGTGTCGAGGAGGTGTATCCAACATGTCGACAATTTTCCAGATTTGATTGTATTCAGAAGTACCCGGGAACATGGGTAGCCCCAAGAATAATTCACCGACAATACATCCTAACGACCACATGTCGATTGATTCGGTATAATGTAAACCCAAAATAACCTCGGGTGATCGATAAAATCGCGATTGAATGTAGGTATATATAGTTTGTCTAGTGAAACATGCTGATCCGAAATCAATGACTTTGATATCAGGCTTATCGGGTTGGCAAAGTAAAATATTTTCCGGTTTCAAATCACAATGTATCATCTGGAATCCTTTCAATTCGGCCATGGCCTCAAGTAATTGTTTGGTTAATAATTTAACCAATTTCATGTTCAATCCCTGAAACTGGTTTTGTTTGATTAGCTCGTACAAGTTGGAGGCGAGTTGCTCAAACACCAAACATAAATGTTCTTTATGCATAAACGTATCGATCAACCTAATGAAATGTTTACCGTCAGAATTATTATTCAAGAATTCTAGCAAACGCACTTCAGTTAATGATTGATTCATATATGCTGGTTTTGATTTGATTACCTTTACTGCACACATGGATTGGTTGGCGAGATTCTGGCATTTAACGACTTGACCAAACGTCCCTGAGCCTAGTAAATCAAGGACGATATACTTTCTACCCTCTTCAGTACCCAAGATATCGTTAACATACAAGATATAATCGGAGTCTTCGTTATCATTACCATTATTGAACTTAGGTTCGGAAGGTTTGGTCAACACTCTTTTGGGATTGGTTGATTTTGAGTATTGGAATTTTCGTGGTTGGCATATACCAAAAGATTCTGTTAGGTAGATCGAAAGAGCATTTGCCGGGGAAATGTGTATTGAATTTACCGAACATCTTCTATACTTCGGTTGATTATGAACCTTAGGTTTCAAGTCCAATTTGGTAAACACTTTTTTAATTTTAGGGGCAGGTTTTCTTTTATTGGTTAGTTTGAGGGACTGGAGGTTTTGCTGGTATTGTTGATACTGGACAATAGACGCCGAGCGACCGACTTTGGCCGGCATCTGTTGTGAGTAATAATTGCGGTCCGGATTTTGGTAATTACTCCCAACTGCAATAGAAGACCTCCTATTGTTTATAGGTGGGTTTGTAAGGTATTGTGGAGGATAATTTGTTGAATTTTGATAATTAAAATTATTGAACGAAGTACCATCAACTTGCGTCGACATTCTTCTATCGTTCCCAAGGGATACCTCTTGATTAGTATAATATTGATTGAACGGATTATCGACACGAGTGGGCGGGTGTATATACGGAGGCACTATTGATTGCCGCCTGTCTTCGTATTCATAAGTCGTGGGCAATTGATTAGCAAAAGACAATCTTTTCTGAAGGTGTTGTTGTTGTAATAAAGGGATGGAGGGTGGTTGTCCTTTAGTTGGTGATTGTGATAAATTGGGTGAAACTTGGCCTGTAGTGGTGGGAGAATACCATGGGTTTCTGAACCCGGAAAGACCTTGCGGCGGAACAGCAGAAGCAGCTTGCTGCTGCTGTGGAGGAATTTGTTGTCCTTGTTGTAACAGCAGCTGTTGCAGCTGTTGCAGTTCCTCCTGATTCCCTGGTGGAGGTAAATGCCAATTCCCACCTATAGAATTGTGTCTATAGTTGTTGTAATTATACGACATTTAATTTAAAATTCCATTGAACTGTTGACAATATCTCTGTGTGTCTCTGTAACTATATCTAGTACTCTAACCTTGTTAAACCTTTGTAAAACCCTCTATATTAAAAAGTGTTGTAACTTTTGGTGACTCCTCAAATGAAATGTTGATTTCTCACCTTCATAGAAAATAAAAAATAGCAAAAATGAAATTTATGAAAAGTAACTAAAAAGAGATAACAAAACGAACTAAATAAACATCTTCTAATAATGTACATTGGTTGTAATCATATATAAACTAAAAATTAAAAAATAATTATCAAATTCTTATTATACAGATATATTTACATGAGTCATATGATTCCAAATGGAATCATATTGAGTGGGTGTGATCATAACGTTTTCTTTTCATTATCTATGCTGGAGCCAATCTAGGTTGTTCTTCTGGGTAAGCAGGGGCCATTTGGGGTTGGGCAAATACTCTTTGCATCATCATACCTACACCTTCAAAGACACCTAACAAACAAGCACAGATAATGGCATTATTTCTAGTATGTCTCCAACCACCTCTAATAGCAAGAGCACCACCAGTAAAGAAACCACCAATGACGGCATTCCAAGGATCTTCTCGTTTACGTATAGCTTTAACCGAACAATCAAAGAAAGAAAATAAACCACCCCAAACCCCGAAATTACCACCAACAACGGGAGCTCTAGCTTTGATAGCGGCCATAGCACCAATTCTTCTTTCACCATAAGGAGAGTTTCTGAAACCTTTAATACCATGCCATACACAACCACCAATAACACCCATAGAAAAAGCACCACCGAAATCAGATAAAATGACTATAGGACATGGATCTCTAGTATGATCTGCTGACATATTTGTTTAGATATAGTAGTAATATTAGTATAAGTAGTTTTAACTAAAGCGTCTTCTATGGGCAAATTTATTTTATTCAAAATTTTCAATCGGAGAAAGTCACGTGATATTTAATGTGGTATTAGTATTAGTATTAGTAGTAACAGAAGAAGTATTAGTTTATTTGTATTGCCTCTATTACTATTATAGACAACAATTCTATTACTATTAGTATTAGTATTATCAAATAAATTTTAATTTATATTTTATTACTTTTTTTTTAAATACTATTCTCAATACTATTAGTATTACATTTAATGATATTAGTATTAGTATTTTTATATTTATATTTTGTTTATACTAGTACTATTCTTAATACTATCCCTATTACTTTTCTTATTATATAGACAACTTCTATTAACTAACCATTTCTTTTACTTCGGATGATCGTCTATGTAAAGTAGTTCCATCATAATTTTTATCCACTTCACCTGTACCTTCATCTTTATCTTCATCTGATTCAACTATGAATGTTGCTGGTCCAGCAATGTCTCCATGACTTCCCATTTCCATCGTATCTAGTTCAACATAATCAGTATCGATTTGTGGTCCAGTGAAACTGGAACTACCCCAGAATTGATACCCTATAGTTGCAAACCCCGCCATTGACGAAAATACCACAATTGCCCAATTCATATTGGACCACGTCAAGTTTCTGATCACTGGAGGTAGACTGAGGATTAGCAATGATACTGCGATCCACAGTACAGCTAACCCATTGACTATCCAGCCAAACTTCCTTAGTCTGAATACTCCCCCTTTGATCTTTTGTCGTTTATTCACCATTGAACAGAGAATGGGGATCCCATTGGCCAAAGCCAAGGAGATTACAGATGCACCCATAAATGCATTGAACGCAGATGAAGAGATTAATGATAATAATGATATAACCCCCACCATACTCATTGATAAAAACAAGGCATTTTTAGGGATGGTGTATTCGTTTTCCGAATTCACTTCAATGAACTTTTCCCGGAACGGCAATGCTCCGTCTCTGGCGAGGGCAAATGTGGTTCTAGATGCGGTAGTTAGACTACCTATGGATTGGAAAAGCACTGTCCCTACTAATAGCACCACCAATAATACTGAAATGACATACGATTCTGTAGCAATTTTGAACACCAACTGTATGGGCATTATTTGCGGCACATCGTCTAATAAATTCTTCATATTGGGTAAAATCGTTAGAATGGGCAATATAAACATTAACCCTACCATTGTCGCCATTAAAATGGCACTTATAGCCCCCTTGGGTAAGTTTTTCTCGGGATTCTTGACTTCATCACTAATGGAGAAAATCATCCCATAACCTGTCAAGGTGAATGATCCACTTTGTAAACCTATAAGAAACGCCAAACCGTCGGGCCATCCGCTTCGACTATTATCAAAATGGGTGAGAATTTCCTCGATCGAGTTTGTCTCCTTGGTGAAGAGTATTAGCAACACACCAATAGCAATTACGGTAATTATCGTCCACAAAATACACAACCGATTGATCTTGGCCAAGTGTTTGGAAAACATATAATTAACCAAACCAGACAAGGTTAATATTACAAAAAACACCCCCAATACCCAGAATTCATCTTCTTTATAAGTAATATCTTGTAATCCCAACACCGAAAGTATAAATTGAGATCCGGCAAACATGATACTAACGGCATACGTCCAGTTACCTATTAATAAGAACCAACCTGTCATCCAGCTTGTAACTAAAGAATAACGTTCATTAGCCAAGATGGCACTGAAATGATATACTCCACCAGCCGTAGGGTATTTGGAAATAATCTCACTTAAACTTAGCACTACACATATAGAAAAGAAAGCAACTATTATCCACCCATATAACATGGTGACATTGCCTCCATCTATTAAAGATATCCAAAGGGTTGATGAAATCCCAAAGGGAACACCCATGACAGTGAACCCCAACCCAATGACAGAAGTCACTGTTAATTTCCTTTCCAAGTCCTGTTTATACTTGAAATGTTCTACTCTTTCCTCTTGTTGATCATCCTCCAAGATAGTAGAGATGAGTCTAGAACTAGCAATATCATGGGTCAATTCCCTAGTATTTGAGAAAGTATGTTGCGTGAAATCAATGGTATTGTTTGTTATTCGTTGGAAATATGTTTGAGACTCATCATTGTCAACCATTGGAAGTGTTTCTTTGTTTCTTGTTTTTAATCTATTTGATCTAAAGTTTTAAGTATAGCCTTCAATTTTTCCATTGCGCAATAAAATGATTTGCAACCATTGGAAAGTAACGAAAGAGAGGAATAAAGACAAAAGACAAGGAAGAATTGGAAACAAAGAGAGGATGTGAGAGACACTAAATCAATGAATATTCTATATTAATCTTTTTTATTAAAATTAAATATATACTAAAAGTAATATCTCTCCAATCTACTTCTAATGTGGTGGTTGCAAAAGAATAAATTTATTTCATATATAATTAATAGATTTAGTACTATTGATTAAAAATCAAAATCACTATCATTTTCATCAACTTCCGCTTCTTCCTTTTCTACTTTATACAATGGAAGACTGATACTTTCTCCAGTCTTCACATATACACTACCAATATTGGTAATATCTTTCAACAATCCCCCTACTGGTTGATACTTTTCTTGTACCAAGTACGATAACACATCATTAATATTATTTAATACTTCTTGTTCTGTCCAGTTGGTATAGCCAACTTTCACTGAAATACAATTACCATTGGCTGGTGGAATAAAACTGGTATTTCCCACGATTGATTTCACTTGTGAGTAAACGTATTTGGCATCACATCGATTATCCTTTAATTTAGTTGATTTTTTTGACATTGTCAACTTGGCGTTTGGTTCGGGCATGGCCATTTGTATCATATACGGCAATTTCTTATTCTTGATATAAAATGCTCCTCCCAAGATATTAGGCAAAAACTTGTGTACTCGTAAATCAGCAATGATTATATCAAACTCTTTAAAATTTTTATACAATTTCTTAGGATCTTTACCTATAACCTTCAATCGTTTCAAACTATAGATTTGATTGAATGTATCTTCGGTAGGTGCATCTTTTTTAGTTAATATCTCACGGTAATCACTCGAAGGATCTTTGGTGATTAACAAAATCGATTTGTTGGTGATTTTTTCTAGTTTCTTGGTCAAGGGGATTATTCTGGGGGTATAACTCTTGGATTTGTTAAGGACAATTTTCGAATTTATCACAACAAAAATTGGCTGAGCGTCTCCGCCATTTTCAAGATTTATATATGATTTTAAAGTCCGAAGCGACTTCTTCCCTGTTTTATAGGAGTCGTCCCCAAGTATAAATGTAGATGCCATTGATGGGTTCTAGTTTATCTACCAACATTGTCTTACATTTAAAGTGATGAGATTATATGCAGGTAAGATGGGATATATAGTATTATCTATTAGTATACACTGAATAAACTAAACTACTTTCTATTGTTATTGCTTCGAGCATTGATACTTAAAATATACTATTTATATATTTTATTGTTATTTTACATTACTTTGTGATAGCTAGTGATCACTTCAATCACTTCGTGGTAACTCACTTTGTGAGCACTTGATCACTTACTACGTACTCTAGTTCCCTTCGTGAGCAATTCAGTTACTTAGTGAATACGTTCGCAATCACGTTGTAATTGTTCACTTGTGATTGTTCACTAATCTCCCCTCAACGCTCTAATAACCGCTTGCCTTCTCATCATATGCTTAGTCCACTTATAAACCTCAGGAAACTCATTCTTCAAATTAATCCCAATTCTATCGACAACATTATTCCACGGAACAAATGATAAATCGGCCACTGTAGCGCGATCACCAATCAACCACACAGGGTAATCAAAGTATCTTGACTGTGACAACGGAGTAGTCCCTGCTGAGTATGCCGCAGCATTATCGACATCCAAATCCATAATTAACGCTTCTCTTCGTTCTGCTAAGGCCATTTCCAAAACTCCGTACACCCGTCTTACTTCATCAGTATATCTTTCCACGGCACTTGGCACAGGACAACTATGGAAGTATCTAAAGTGTAAAGCTTGTCCAATCATGGGAGCATGCCCTGAAGTCTGGAAGAACAACCAACTGGCAATCTGTGATTGTTCAATCAAATTGTCGGACCATAATGGACATTCGCCATTTTCCTTTAAATACTTCGATACAAGGTACAAAATGATTGCTCCTGATTCCCAGATGGAAGTATTTTCATTCTGATGATCGATTAAAGCTGGGACTCTAGCATTAGGGTTTATAGTAACAAACTCGGGGGCTCGTTGTTCGCCATTATTGAAGTCCAAAAAGATCGTATTAAAGTTCAAATTCAATTCAGATAATATTATAGCTACTTTGAAACCATTGGGTGCAGATCTATGACTGAATAAGGTATACCCTTCATTTGGTTGATTTTGGAAGAAATGGGTGATTCTCGATTGTGATTGTTGAGAGGTAGCTTCGTTTTGCAATTGTTGTTGTAAAAGATTCAAATTTACTTCATTCTGTTGTTGGTCGTCGAGATTGACTTGTTTTAAACCAGCACTTAAGTTGGAAATTGGGTTCCCCTGGGGATTTCGGTTCTGTTGGATGTTATTACTTGACATTTCAGTTGTTTTCTATCAATTCTGTTCGCTGTTTTTTTGTATCTACTTAGTTTATCTATCTGTCTCTGATAAATACTATTCTAACCTTCTGATTCTAACCTTCTACCTTTCCTTTAGTTACCTTCTGTTTAACTGTTTTCTTCTGTTGTTGAAAATGACTAAATTTTTCTCGAGGGGTTTTATGCAGGAAAAAGTTAATGGCTGGGGGAGTTAAGCGCTTTTAAGATCTTTAGATAAGAAAACAATTGGAGTCGGTTTAGATTGGTTAAGGGAATAGGATGACTATTGATCAGGAAGATTATATAGCTATAATAGTATGCGATACTCCTATTGAATCTTTGGAGGAAGAGTTTGGTGATTTTGGTGATAACTGTTCTGATTTGTTGATTAATGGGGGAGTAGAGATAAGAACTAAGAAGTACCAAGTTTGCTTTAAGGAAGATAGTGATGTGAACAGGAAAGAAATGGAGGATAATATACAACAATTGAAGTCGGGTGTACTTAACAAAAACATCAAAGGAGTGTTGTTCACAGGATCCCGAAGCGATTCTTTTGCAACCAATGTTTGGTGGATAAATATTTTAGATGATTTTATTGTCAATATCTTGTTTAAAACAAATTTACCTATAGTAGGTGTATGTTTTGGCCATCAGATCGTGGCTAAGAACTTGTCTGCTAAAGTTGGGAGGAATTTACCTGAAGTAGGTTGGGAATTGGGGTTGACTAATATTCAAGTTGATGCTAAGTTAGCTGAAACTTTCCCATTTAACCAATTTGAAGAGTTGTTTGAGGAATGCAATCTTATTGAGTTCCATCAGGATATTGTGTATGATGTTCCGGAAGATTTCCATAATATTGGCTCGACTCCAAAATGTAAGGTTCAAGGTTTGTTTAGGTATGATGATACCGCTAAACTTTTGACTTTCCAAGGCCATCCTGAATTCACGTCTAAATTCTCCGTCGACCATTTGATTGAAATGAAAGACGCTGGTAAAATAACCAAACAACAATGCCACGACGCGGTTCATTCAATAGAATCAAAGAAAAATAATGGACCCGATATTGGTAGATTAATGGCCGCGTTTATCAATGGTAAGAAATAGATTTAGAGGGGATTTTCTACCTCCTACAATAGAAAGTTCATTAGATGATTATAATGTAAGTGTATATTATTATCACGCGTTGTGTTTAATTAGATAGATTGACTAGACAATAATATAATTATGCAAAGAAGAATTGTAAGCTTTCTTTTACAAGCATTATTCACTTAAAGAGTCTTTAAATATATCTGTGAATACATAGCTTATATAAACCAATTGATTTGTTATTTACAGTTTGGACACTATTATAATAATAATATATTCTATCTATTAATTGTATGTACATATTTGTTTAACCAAATAAATTGTTCTTTTTTGAAACAATTGAAAAACCTTGTAATTTACCGCCTTGATTTTTAACCGACAACCCATTCATTGATGGTTTTGTTTGTATGCTTTTATGACCCGATGGAGTCAAATCATCGTAACTATCATTACCAACTCTTTTAGTCAACTTATCATTGATTGATTTCAAACTTTGCACTTTGTTCTCCAATATGCTAATCCTATCAAGTGCCAGTCTTAATTCATGATTGTGATTAGACGTTAATTTGCTAACCGTTTCACGTAACTCTTCACGTTGAGATTTTAAAACCGATATTTCTTCTTGCGACTCATCATAATTTGATTCAAATGAATCGTCGTTGGCTAATGACATCGATTTGTTCAATGATCGAACTTTTTTAGTTTCAGAATCACGGAATTTTCTTTCCAATTCGGGGATAACTCTAAACTTGATATCAGTGTTTTCTTTCAATAACTCGTTATATTTATCCAATAAAGTTGCATCCTCGGTCCTATTTTTGCCTTCGTATTCGGCTAATTTATCTTCCAATTGATTCACCATATCATTCTTAATGAGTAATTGTTTGTAAATTTCATTCTTCTCATAATTGATCTTTAATGCACTTGGTTCTTGACCATGCTCCAACATTAATGCATGTTCCTCGCTAATAAATCTAAGTCTCCTCTCTTTATTAAGTTTTTCTTGTAAATCAATCATGGCTTTAGCTTTTGTGGATAGCTCATATTCATTATCCACTACACTTGCTTGACCACCACTATTGTTGATATTGTTTTTCAATTTACCTTCAAGTGCTAATTCTCGTTTAATCGATGATGCTAATTCCGTAGTGACAAGTTCTAATTCCGTGACCAAATCGTTATTACAATTCATAATACCCAATTCTTCTTTGGTGAAATGTAATGGTCTTGGTTGAGGCTTGGTTGGGATAGTTTGCATAGAAGTTGGACGCTTGCTAGTATCAACATCACGATAATTTGAATTGACATCAGTTCCACTTTGGTATGAATGACGACTCAGTTTGAATGATGCATTGTCATTATCCAAATCAATTGAATGAGTACTTGATTTTCTGTTTCCTTTAGAAAGTCTCTTGAAAAAGCTCTTCGATTTATTAGTAAGCGACATATTTCGACTGCCTCTTCTACTGTCGCTTGTATTGGCGTCCATACTAACTGGGGTATATGTCAAGTCATTAGTAGTTGGCTTAAATGAATCTGCAACTTTACTTTCAACTGTTTGTGGAGTACCTGTTGATCTGCGGTTAGTTTGATTGTCCAATGTTTGAAAATTAGATTGATTGAGTGGCGTGGATGATGACAGTCTATTATATGATGGACTGTTCTTCAAACCAGAATTTCTTTGCTTTGCAACAACAATTGGGTCCACTGATTCTTCCTCTGGTTCCGCATTTAAATCTATTCCCAGGTCATCTCCATATGCACTAGCTAACATCTTTGCGTTTTCGTTTGTTGTTTCCTTTGCAGGTTCGCTTTCATTACCTCTGGGTGATTCATTAGTAGTGTATGATGAATATTCAACAGCATCTCGAGAATTCGAGCTTTTATCCAAAGATTCTTGAGAGTAAGTATAGTTGGCAGGTTGCTCGAATCTCAACGAAGTGGAACTGTATAACGAACTATCCAATGAGCTCTTTTCCGAAGATCCTGGTATATTTGGAGGACCTGACGTAAATACTGATGGTGCTGCAAATTTTGGAGTTTCATCTCCATCACGACTTGTATCCTGTTTAGGTGTGACATCAGACTCAGAAAATTTAGGAGTAGTATCCAATTCCCGACTGGGGTTCAATTTAGGAGTGGTTTCTGCCGACGCAGATCTGAAGTTACTGAAGGCGGTGTTAGCAACTATTGATTTGTACGAGTTCAGTTTGTTTGAGCCAGCAGATGCTATTCTTGTAATTTCTGATAAATCACGAGGTCTGATGGTGTCGGCAGTATCGTCAGTATCGTTTGATTCAGAAAATGTCGACTCATTTTCGTTGGGAGTTGGCCCCGATAAAATGTTAGGTGATGGGAATGCACT
This sequence comes from Candida sp. Y128-05E, assembly GCA_037042355.1. Taxonomy (NCBI): domain Eukaryota; kingdom Fungi; phylum Ascomycota; class Pichiomycetes; order Serinales; family Debaryomycetaceae; genus Candida; species Candida sp. Y128-05E. The sequence continues at coordinate 8,362 of JAXQKE010000348.1, read as the reverse complement.
GGCCTCTTTCGTAAGCTTGTTTGGTGAGGTGAAATCCGAAGCGGTAACAAATACGTCGTTGGTTAAAGTGGTAGCATTTGACTTATTTCCTGCGGATGCGCCAATGGTACGGTAGTTGTCACGATTATTATAATCCTCCTCGTCCGTAGTATACGTAGAATAACGACTCTTGGAATTCCTTGCGTTAAAAGTAGGAGAAAGCTCCGTTTCCTCGTCACTTTTCATTCGCACCGGAGTAGTACTTCCGTCCTCACGTTCTTCGTCAGTGGATTCTATTTCTTTCTGTTTTTTATTATTGAATAAATCCAATTTTCGTAAACGTATAGAATTTGATTTCTTTAATGGAGATTTTTGCGACACGCCATCGTCATCGGTATACGCCACATCCTCGTTAAGCGTTTTATTTAATTTCGGACTCGAAGCGACAATAGGTGATCCCGATTCCATCTCTTGAGCAAGTTTACTCTTCATAAAACCTGGAGCAGCCGCGGTACGTTCTGGTGCCAACGTATTCCTTCTCGTGACTGCTTCTTCCTCTTCTTCAGGAACGTTTGTTAACGAGTCATTCGATTGGGCATTAGCGTATGGCACTGTAGGATTAGGATTGTGATTGGCTTGATTTGGCATTGGTGCCATGTTTGGACCTTGATTTTGAGGTTGAAAACCCATTTGATTTTGAATTGGCGATTTACCTTGGAAGTTCATTGGAGGTTGATTACCTTGGAATGAATTAGCTCTACCTTGTTGTGGCATATAACCCTGTTGATTAAACTGATTCGAGCCAAGTGGAGCTTGTCCATAACCTTGACCTGGACCACCTGGACCACGTTGTTGAGATGGAGTAGTTTGGTAACCCATTGGTTTTCCTTGAAAGTTTTGATTTGGAGGAAACTGGTTTGGTTGATTTTGATAACCACCAGCAATGTTATTAGCCAGGTTACTTAAACTCATTGTTCTTGGGCCTTGGGCATTATTATAGGGAATATTACGCATACTCATAGATCTGGGTGCCTGCTGGGCAAACTGTTGATTGTTCATTGAATTATTTCTTGCTTGGGCTTGTTGCATACCTAATGGGTAACCACCATTACTTGTTAACGACATATTACCTGAAGGAATGCTAGTAGCAGTGGTATTATTTGACATTAACGACATGGTTCGTGGACCTTGAGCCCCAAAAGAATTGAACGACATGGTTCGTTGTTGGTCCATGGGATTGCCCTGATTGTTCATCGACATTGCTCTTGAGCCTGAAGCATAAGCCATTTTCATCTGCTGGTTCATCTGTTTTCTGTAAAGTACATTATTAGTAGTTGTAGAAGCAGGACCAATTGAACCACCCACTATTGGGATCAAAGGCGTAGTATCTTCGATTCTCTTTTTGGAATTGTGGGCATAAGCCCCGCGATCACGAATGTGGGTGATATCGTTTAAAGAGATGTTAGCACCATTAGTCAATTCACCAATATCAGCACCAGCGTCTTCATTAAAGTTCAGAGGATCATCTCTGTTACGTTTAAAGAAACGGTTGATACCCGATTGACTGGTCATACTGGCTTTCCTCGAACCAGAACTAGAAGGTGCTGGCGGCACTATCATATCATAGCTGGAATTATAAGGACCCGATGTTTGCACTCCCATCGGTTGTTGTTGTTGCATTCCCATGGGTTGTTGTTGCATACCCATTGGTTGCTGTTGTAGTTGTTGCGGTATATTTTGATATTGACCTTGTTGAGGTATATTTTGGTATTGACCTTGAGGTATATTTTGTTGAAACTGTTGTTGGTTCATCTGTTGTGGGTATTGCCCCTGGTTCATCGCGTTTATAGTGTTTTCATCTTGAGTATCCAAGTTCTGTTGTTGAAGTAGTTCTGTATGGTCTAAGTTCCCCACCAGTTCTCCACTGAGTAGTTGTTGTCTCATAGACTTGTTATTTAGTTGTGCAGCTTCCATTGTACTACTAGTGTGTGTTAAAAATCTATAGTGTTGTAAAATCAAGATTTGTGCTGCTTCAGGAAACAAAGAGAAATTCACACCACCAGAAAATAAAAATTAGAAAAAATTAAAAATTTCAGTTGCAAAGAAAGAAAGCTGGTGAATTGACTGGAAGAAGACAAGGAAGGGGAGTTAATATAGGTGTTATTGTTTCTACTACAACTTAAATAGATATATACTTTTACTCTATTAATAATTAATTCTTACTTTTTATTATACTCTATTTCTCACTTGTGTCTATCTATAAATAATTTAATTATTATAGCAACTAGTTTAAATTTCATGCAATCGACTTTTTAATAAGCATAAAATATTTATTTCGAGATATAGAAAACGTTTTCTTTGTTTTGCTTAGATTTTATAACAGATTACGTGACTTTATTTACCCTTATTTCTATATCTTATCTGACATTACCATATTTATAATATTTGCGCTTACATAAACTTATTCAGTAATTAATCTCCACTGGGTCTTCGGGATTTAGTAACCTTTTATATCCGAAACTATTATAGCACCGTGTTTTCTTAATGGAAGCGCCTTTTCCGCCAATATACCTGATATACTTTAATCTACCATATATCATTTTATTTGTATTATATCCTTTGATAATACCTAAAAAATTCTAATTCTCTACACCCTCGGTTGGTAGTCAACCACCATGCCTACCACTTTATACCTTTTCTTGAAAAACACAATCCATTTATCAACTGCTTCATGTTGTTTGGCGGTGAAATCGTCACTGTACCATGTAGTATCAGTTAACCACCCTCTATCCAAAGTATCTTGTGGTGGTAATTTCAACTTGTTTAACCCGAGTAGCCTTGTACAATCTTTACCCACTAATACATGGTAACTTTTACCAGGTCCATAGTGTTTGGCATTCTCTGTGACATCAAAGATGAGTCCTCGAATAGCTACATATAACGTTTTTTCTGTCACTCCGTTATGGTTGGCCAAGTGTAAGCGTGAGAACAAAGGTAGTGTATTCACATCCACTTGTTCGTTGTAGCTTAGGAAATATTCCTCATTGGGAGCTGCAAACATTGGTAGAGGTCCTAGTGATGGCTTGCGAATTTTGAAAAATATATTGATATACTATATATATATATATATATATTAAATTTATGACAGATAACGAAAAGTATCCTAAGGATATACAACAGTTGTTTCAGGCCAAACTACCGTTGGTGTATATCCCACCCACTGATTATCCTAACAATGCTAGAAAGACTCCGGTTGTTACACCTATAAGTAATTGGAAACTACAGTATGAGGAATATTTACCCCAATTGAAACTGATCCAACTGAAACCAGTGCTAACGAAATACCAATTACAAATCAACCAGGCCAAGGAGAAGAAGGAGAAAATAGAAACGAGTTTGCAAAGACAATTACACGATTGGAACGATTTGGAATTGCTCCAGAAGAAGGAGCAGGAATTCATGAAGGATCCCTTTAGAACCATCTTTGTATCGAGGCTTGATTATCAGTTAACAGAACTAGATCTTTCCCAGAAATTTTCACAATTTGGCACTATCGAATCTATACGTATTATTCGAGATAAGAAAGGGAAATCCCGCGGGTATGGGTTTATTGTGTACGATAAACTGTCAGACGCAGATACATGTATTGCTGAGCTCAGTAGAAGTGGGTTGAAAATGGGCAATAGAACGATCTTGGTCGATATAGAGCGGGGGAGAATCATTCGTAATTGGAAACCAAGAAGGTTGGGTGGAGGACTAGGCGGGAGACACTATACCAAGGCAGATGCCAGAATGCACGTCCATGCTTCCGCTGCTGCCAGTGGTAGACGTTACAATATTTCCAATAATCCCCATGTTCCATATAAACCAAAACCAGTTATACCGACACCAGTTATCCCACAGGAAAAACCCCTGGAGAAGAGTGTAAAGGATAAATATGCAAAGTACATGAGTTACTAGTTTAAACGAAGAAAGAACTCGAAGAGTTTAAATTTTCCTAGACATGAGGAGTTTTCATATTTGCCTTTGAGCTTTAAACTAAACTCGACAATATTTATCTATTCTCGAGTTAAAACTCAAAGAAAGGGATAGATGAGTTTACATTTACCTAATATCGAAGAACTCTGATATATACCTTTTATTTGAGATTTGATCGCATATAGTTTATTTTTACCTTTTAGGCTTAGGGTAGGTTTCTGAAAAATTGAAAGTACATAGATGAAAATTATCAAATAAATAAAGATAATATCTACGTGTCATTCTCCGTAGTTTTATCTCTCTATCTTTATCTATCTATTACTACTACCTCTCTATCCATTTCTCCTTCTTAATCTTCTGTTCAGATTGCTCATCAGCCATATTTTGATTTTCGCACTTTGTTTAGAAGGAAACAGTGGAGATTCAATTATATATACTACAAACTATAGCTAATTTGCAATTACTTTCAACAAATCATGTGTAAAGACTCTAGCAAAAGGAAACTAGAACCTGCTGAATTGAATGATACTAAAAAATTAAAACCAGAATCAGATGGTTATGATAAAGTTGACATTGAAGAATTAAAAGCACAAATCACTAAACAAGTATCTAGTCAATACGAATCTAAAATTACCAAATTGGAACAAGAGATTAAGGATTTAAAGAAACTAGTTATAGATAATGATTTACAAGTTGCTAAGAAAGTCACTCCTCCCACTTTGAATGTAACTAAAGCTAATAATGCCAATGGCAAAGATAAATCCCCAGCATCTTCAAAACCTACTTTTGGTGCTAGTTCTTTCAATATAAACCCAGTAGTGGCTACCCCTTCCAATTCCATTCTGTCTCAAAACTCAACCACTCCTAAAGATCCAGTATCCAAAGATAATTCCCCCAAACCTACCTTTGGCTCAACTACTACATTCTCATCTTCGGCTTTTGAAAATATGAAAAATAACAAGAATGTATTTGAGTCCAAAGTAGAGACCAGTTCTTTTGGAGCCAACTCCAAGTTTGGTAATGCCTTCCAGGAATCGTTGAAGAAGAAATCGTTTTTGGATTCTCCAGAACCTCAAGAGACCGAAGACTCTTCTAAACCTACTCCACAGCAATTCAAACAAGTAGACTTGGAACCTATCAAAGCGGTGCAAACTGGAGAAGAAGATGAGACTTCGTTATACAATACTTCTGCCAAGTTATTTGAATTGGACTTTTCCAATATTAAAGACGGGTGGAAAGAACGTGGTGTGGGTCCCTTACATTTAAACCAATCGAAACAAGATAAAAACAAGGTCAGATTGGTCATGCGTTCTAACGGGTTACTAAAAGTCATCTTGAATTACAAAATTTCCAAAAAGACTGAACTATTGAAAGGCCTTGAAGCGTCGTTGAACCCAGGAAAGTATTTAAGATTGAACTCAGTTAAAGCTGATGGTACTCCTATTCAGTATATGTTGAAGTTTTCCTCAGAAACTATCAGAGATTTGTTAGTGGAAAACGCCGACAAGGCGAAAGAGCAGATTACCGAATAAATTAGATAAAGCTCAAATTGAATAAATATCCTACCAAATAGTTGCAAAATAGAAACGTAGGTGCTACTATGTATTATATATATGTATATGATAATGTAAATTACTTTTTAATAAAACTGACACTACAAGTAGTCGGTTAGAATCCATTACTTGAATATATTATTCCAGAAGGCTAGAGCACATAATGAATGAATTATCCTTCATCTTACAAAATCCGGTGCTGTCTTATTGGTATGTATTATCTATTAAATATATATGCTGTTTTAAATTACTTTTTAATAAAACTGACACTACAAATAGTGGATCCTTTAACACGATTAAATTGGAAGCTAGGATAATCGATTTTTTCGTAAACTGATAATTCATTGGTACCATTTTCGGTAATAATCTTGATCAACTCCTCTTCAGTGAAATTACACGACGTTATCAACAAGATGGAGTTTTGGTTCATCATTTGTTTTACTTGGGATGCATACACATCCATACCTATTTTATTACCAAACTCAGGTAACGGGTCCTGGTTTAATGCAATGGCATCTAAAGTACCTTTGTCTAGTATAATATCAAACTTGTTATTTAAAAACTTTTGATCTTTCAATAATAAATCTACTTGTTCGAATTCGAATGGACCGTCAGGGTATTTTTGTTGTCCAATTTCTTTACAAAAGGATATGGAATCTGGAGAATAGTCAATACCAGTAAACATGAACTTGTATTCAATGTCTCGTTCCAGTAATTCTTCATTCATGGCATATAACAAATGGCCATTACCAGTACCCAAATCCAAAATATCAATAGTATCTTGTTTAAAAGTATAATCTCCATTTTCAAGACCATCTGCTAAGTGTATAATAACCTTGTATTCAGCATCTGAATCATCAAACCAACATTCACCTACATCTTCATCATTTTCTTTGAAATTGCCTATTTCTTTCTTATAAAACTCATTCCAACTAAATGTTAGTAAGAACATTAATTAATTAAAAGTAAATGAATACATACTATTCCTTAGTTCCTAGCTTAGAAGAGTTTAATCTGATTTCTTCTGCCATTTCTGTTAACTGCTAGTTAAAGAATTCATCGCGTTTTCCTCTAGTAGTGAAAAATCAACTGGTGGGTGTAGAGAAATAGATAATAATACCAAACAATGTCTGAGTTGGAGGTAGAAGATACAACAGTGGAGGAGGTTTTACAGGAACAACCAGATAATGATGACACAACAATTGATGCTGCTACTCAACAGGAATATCGTATTTGGAAGAAGAACGCCCCATATTTATACGACTATTTATCAACAACATCTTTATTATGGCCTTCACTTACAGTCCAATTCTTTCCTGATATAGTTACAATACAATCAGAAGAAGATATCATGTTGCAAAGACTCTTATATGGTACTTTCACTTTGGGTCAATCTATAGATAGTTTATCTATAGTTCAAGTTCCAACATTTCACAATCTAAACAAACACATCAAGATAAACAAATTGGATTACAATCAATATAAACAGGAGTTTGAGGTGTCGACGTCTTCTAATTTAAAGGTGAAACTACTACAAAAATTGAATCATCACGGTGATGTCAACAAGGCCAAGTACATGCCGCAAAAACCAAATATAATAGCCAGTGCTAACAATTTGGGAGACTTGGTGGTGTACGAACGTACCAAACATTCGAGTTTGCTCAGAATGAATGATACGGAGTTATCGAAAGTCCAGATTAACTTGAAATCAAAATCGCAGTCTGATAAATCTGATATTTATGCTATTGATTGGAACTTGCAGAATGAAGGAATTATTGCTTCGGGTGATACCCTGGGTAATATCAATGTTTATGATGTGAAAAAGTTTGATGTCAAGGATAACACGTTGAATGAGACCAACTTTAGTCATAATCTGCATGCAATTAACGATTTAGAATGGTTTCCTAATCACGATTCATTATTTTCCACCGTGGATGATGGTGGGTATTTCAAGATACATGATGTTAGGACAAATACTGTTGTTACTGAATTTAAAGTTTCCGATGCAGAGGCAAATAGCTCGAGTATAAACCCAGGTTTGCCTACGTGTGTTGCTACTGGTGATAGCAATGGGGGTATAAATGTTTGGGATATTCGGAATAATCAAAGTGTCCATCAAATGAATCAACATACCCTGGCAATCACTCAGTTGAAATGGAACAGGAAATATCACAATGTTCTCGCGTCTTCGTCCACGGATACCCTGGTTAGGTTGTATGATATAAGTGAAACTAAAGATGAAGGGTTGATCTTTTTACACAAAGGTCACATGTTGGGGGTTAATGATATTGACTGGTCATATCATGACGATTGGTTGATGGCAAGTGTCGCTGATGATAATTCGCTACAAATATGGAAACCGTCGCATGATGTTGTATCTAGGTATCAGTGAATGAGCAAGAAAGAATAATGTGAATGATCAGAGTCAATGAACAGGATAATTAATGTTAATATTACAAAAATCTATTGACTCGAATCACTTAATCCCATCTTGTATAACTAGAGGTTCCAGAAAGATTATAATTGCCGGTTTCTCGATAATCTTTCAAACAACCCAAAGATACTTCGATTAGATAAACCACCTAATGTATTTGTTAACTACAATGTATAATATGTAAGATATTAATGTTCAATTCGTTAAATGTATTCTTAACTACAATGTATAATATGTAAGATATTAATGTTCAATTCGTTAAATGTATTCTTAACTACAATGTATAATATGAAATATTAATAATTTTCATTCGTAACTAAATTCTGGTGATTTATAGTATTTAATTTTTGGCAAACAATTTTTCAACTTCAGCAACTGATTCAGCCAAAACTTTATCTTGGAATTTTGGATTTTCAAT
>JAXQKE010000347.1:0-21637 GCA_037042355.1 Candida sp. Y128-05E | reverse complement strand
AGTGATGATAATTTGTAATACGGATAGCCTTGATTTAACCTCAATAAAATGATATTACCAATGTAAAAATTCCATAGAACTCGAATGATTAACTCACGTTCGTAGGCTTGTCTTGACGTTGAGGTATATTGTTCAAAATTATCTTGGGAATAAATATAAAGGTAATTATTATTCTTAATAATCCCCCACATTTTAACATTAATATCATTTAATAATGGCAAGTTGAATCGAATGATTGAGCTCTTTGCTAATAGAACATAACATATCAATAATCCTAAATCATTTAAACTGTCCATATGTTTATAGACATTCGATAACCAATACTCTTCGGTGTGTATTATATCGCAGCCCCGTGGCATTTCATCTCTGATTAAACAGACATTCAAAATAATAGTATGGAGAATTGAAGACTCCATGTTCAATGACAATTTTGATAAAAATACATATTTTGATGGTAATAATTGATGATTTGGGTGTTGAAATCCATAATAAATATCAATTAATTCATTCAAAGTGCCCCAATTTGGTAAATCATATTTAGCTAATTCAGTGTCAGAAAACATTGCTGGGGAAGAAGCCACTGGTTTTGTCTCATTCTTTGGAGGCGATTCCAATGGGCGGGTTTCATCGGTTTTTGGAGATTTAGTGAATTTGATACTTGGTAAAGTAACTTGGTTGCCAGTTAGTTTTTCTAGCGGTGGTAATTTTGGTCGAGAACTTGATATAGATTTACCTTCATTCCCCGAATTAGATGTAGTGTCTGAGAGTACCAAACTTTGAGGGGCCGGTGGGTATGCATAGTTCTCTGGGCCTGGGCCTACTGAAGGAGGACCCGATCTGATGGGTAATACTTTCCTGGGGAATGATCCTGGTAATGAAGCTGGAGAAGGAATTAAATTACCAGGCAATGATGCTGGCCCTGGTGAATGTCCTGGGTGTGTTCCTAATGGATGACCTGGCACTGGTCCGTGTAAATGACCCGATATCGATCGTGGGTAGCCGGAAGGATTGAAAGGTAATTGGAATGGATTATTATATTGGAAATGAGGGTATCGGTTAGAAGGCGGTAGTTGTGGTTGTTGTGGTGGTGGCTGATAGCCGTGCCAATTCCCGTGAGGCAGGTTATTTACATTCCCATTTCTATTTCCATTTCCGTTGGAATAACCATCCAAGCTCTGTGTCGCCGCTATATATGGTGGATTATACGATCCATGTGAACCCATGGAGGTTGCAGAATTCAGAGAATTCGTCTCATCATTAAAATCAGTACTTCTACTTCTCTTCAAATCATGTAAATCTTGCAAATCTTGTAATTTCTTCTTCCTTCTACCACCTCTATTTGATTGCACAAACACACATTCTATTCCTATCAAATTACAATTAGAACATGTTCTAGTAGTCTGAGGTATGACCTTGTTGGATCCATCTATTGATAATATTGAACTTATCGGTTCACCATCACATTTGATTTTCTTTTCACGGCAAGCTAAACAAGCACGTCGTGCTACTGGTCTTTTGGGACTTTTGGACATAACATGGAAAACAGTATCAATATCAGTTTCTATATCTTTCAAATCTATAGGGAAAAAAGAGTTACGCAATTTGAAAATTGACTCTCAACAAATAAAAAAACTGAAAAATTAATCAAGCAAAATACCTTGCAAAACGACTACTAACAAGCTATATAACTCACACTAATCACTTTCTATTGATATTAGACCTTTTTACCTAATTTACTGGGTTTTTTTTTGCAATCGAAAATCTCTAATTTTAATATTACATTACATATAACAAACCCCGATAGCATTGGCATGCTACCAGCCATATCGAGTTAGCATAGCCCGGCATTCTACCAATTCTTGGAATGTTATTTTACTTGGGTGCATATTTTTTACTGTAGACGCTTGAATGTGTTCCGTTTATACCAAATGGTAAGTAAATACGATAATGAGCATGAAACTCATTATGGAGCACAATAATGAGAATAACCTGTCTCTGTGGTGGGATATCTCGTTGTTACCGTAATTATGTTCTATTTATTATCACAGATCATTTCACCGGGTGAAACTGTAGCCCTCACCATTAATTTATGTCGAATTGACTCTAGTTTCTTACTGGATAAAAGTTTGTTTGAGTCTTTGGTGTTGCCGTTTGATTGTTGTACTAGGGGCTTTGTAATTCTATATTGAATATTTTACCTAACTCGGTAATATATTTCACTTCCAGGTGAGTTTATGTAGCTCTCCATGCCGAATTTGTAAATGAATATGTCATTGGTGTGGAGAAGAAGTTGGCTAAACCCTGTTTACGTCTAATTGGAATGGTGAATTGGAAGTGAAATCGTATGGTGGATCTGTTTTAATCATGGATATGTAACAGATAAAATAAATATTTAGAATAATATATATCTATAACTTTTGAAGGAAATGTCTCCCTTTGAAATATATTTCCTTTCTTTATAGTCAAATAGGAAGATGTACGATGACTATAGATGAAGGAGATTCAGTATTAACTCTATATGAATGTGATCACACTGGTTTTTTGTTTTCTATTTTGCTCATTATTTTGTTATCTACTCTCACCAACTTAATCAGAACTTCAAAGAACATTCCCAAGCACACTCGCTCTGCTCGCTTTGCTTGAAGAAATAAATAAAAATCAAATTGAAATAAATAGGTATAAACTTTCTAATAAATAGTATATATGAAGCAAAGAGAGAAAACAGGAAAATATTGATATAGATTATAGTCGTACCCATTCAAATCTTCCCCCACTCACACTTCAGCTTGCACGTTATTTTATTATCTTGCTCTACATCACTTTGATCATTTCAAAGCACATTCGCAAGTAGCTTTCCCGCTTTGCGAACAGCTCGCTTCGCTCGCTGTTCACTTCCTCTTCTTCAACAACCTAGCCATCTCGACCAATCTCACTGACCCAGTCAACAACTCCTCTTTGAAATAAAACAAAAATGCCGCAGTTGAAATACTCTGCAACAATTTAATCGACAATCCCGAGTACAACCCTTCCACTCCCTCACGACTAATAATATTTCTTATCTGTTGAATCATGGAGACATCAGATTTACTCTTTGACACATGCATTCTCGCTTTCAAGGTAATATACGGATAAGTTAACGTCGTGGCAATCAATTTACCCAACGCCCCTAATAAGAAAGCATGTCCACCAGTAAATGCTTTAGGACCATTTCTCAAAATAATGAGATTCTTAAACTGGTCAAAAATAGTATATTGAATAATGGGATTAATTACTAGGACCAAAGCCGGTAAGACCCCCGAGAACAATGCAGGAACTCCATCTTGCTTGATAATGTTCAACAATGTTCTTAAAGCACCAGGGGGTGAGTCCGTACCCGAATTCTTACTCGTCATCATTCTGGTGTTTACGACCCAAAGGGGGTTTGAACCTATACAGGTGATGGCACCTGCTATAGCTCCAGCAATGATGTTTTGAATAGCACTTAAACCTTTGCCCTTCCTCCCTCTAGCCAAATTGGCTTTCAAAAAAACATTGGTGGCCCATTCATAAAAGTAATAGTAAATGAAATTTGTTAAAGTAATACCATACAACGCCGACTCTAAACCGGAATAAAAACCTAAGATACCTTTAGTTCTAATCACATCTTCAATAACTTTGATGGTGGTACTTTCCTTGAACCCTTTAATAATTTTCTGGTGTGTGGTTAAGCTGATAGAACCCAGGTCAACCTCAACTGGTTTTTTATCTTTCTTAGCAGTTTGTGCTAAGGTGGAAATAGTCACCAAAGGATAGGTGACTATCATAGATAATGCACCTCCTCCAGCACCAGCAATGGCATGGGCAATTTCTTCTACGTCTGACATGATAATAATTACAATATACTTACTGTGATTCCATCACTGTTATTATATAAAGATCTAACCCGAGGAAAGAATGCCATATGATTTGTGGGGAATCTCGCGTCGTGTTTTGAATCACGTGACTTTTACCGGGTTAATTCACATGTTATGAAAACACTACAAACAACTAGGAACTGATAGAAGCAATTGATTGGAAGAGGATGTTTTATTGTGTGAGTACCGTGGTAGGATGTCAGTAAGATTGGTTTGAAAAATATAGTGTGTTGATCAATGCAAAATATCCTTTTGATGTAGAAAATAGGATTAGTAGGTATTTACTTCTATTGTCTTTTAAGCTGTTCCTGTTCTTGTTGTTTTTCGTAGTTTCTGTTCTGTTGATTTCTTAGATTGCTAGGACTAAGTTTCCTCATTCTTTTTAGAAATGTGGTAAATGTGGTAATCTTCCAAGAAAAAAATGACAAATAGAAACAAAAATACAAGGAGATCAAATCAAATGAAGCAAGATGTACCATCTAATAGACCTGTACTATATACGTATTACGAAAAGATGATAGTTCTGATAGTTTTAAAAATGATAATTTCCTGCACAAAGGGCTTTGAAAAGTCTTATTAACAAATTTAACTAGTGATCAAAATTTTGCAAAACCCTTTATCACACCATGGAAACTAGAAGAGGATTATTTACCAAGTTGGGGATATTTGGATCCATCGGAATAACATTATTCGTCGTGGGAAAGTACCATATTGCTTCTTATAAAGACAAAAGACATAGAAACGAAACCGACGCTAGAATCGATTCCGAAGAGAATGAGTTTGGAATATTAGCTAAACGTCCCGGTTTCCCCCAAAACAATCCAACTCTCAATTATGAATCCGATCAGAGAAATTCTCGTTATGAAGGTACAGGAAGCGCATACAGTACCAGGCGCTCGGGCGACCGGTTCAACATGAGAGCCATCTTCTCATCAAAGTGGGAAGATGACGAGAAGAAAAAATAAGAAAACATGATTGGTAAGGATTGCTGGTGACCAGCATAGTAGCTTTCTTAATTAATTGAATTTGAAGAATTTCAATTCAAGCCATCTCGTTGTGGAGTTCGGACATGATATTTCCATTTTAGGTTAGCCATTAAAATGAGCAGCAGAAGGTTATCCAGGTTTATATAGAAAGATACCGACAAATGGTAACAACTTAGACTTAATTGATATTTCAATGGGAATAACGAATTCAACTGAATTCAATTGTTTCCTGGAAAACATTTCATCAATGTCATTCAAGCCCAACTTTCATATCTTTACATCCACTCGGTAAACGTTTACCCTTTGAACCAAATTAAAAATCATGATTGCAATATAAAAATAATAACACCAAAAATTATATTGCATTCGATCCATTACATCCGCATAACTCTCCTCCATAAACTTGTACATATCCCCTCTATCGCTGTATATACATTAAATAAAAAATAATAATAATAAACATGAGGTTAGTTCATATTGATAGATTTTAAGTTTGAATGCCGGGTGTATTGTAGAATGGTTATAAATTTTATTGTTGATTAGTTTCTATTTATTGGTGAGTGTTGCCTGCTCTCAATGAAGAAAGTACCTGTTGGCGACAACAAGTGAGATGAAATATGTTGCCCACCGATATCGGAATGAATTATTCCACTTTCTGGGTAATTCCATGATATTTTTCGGTCATACAATCTGTTTTAAGCTCATTTCCATTTGAAGATGTTCCCCGGAATTTTTAAGGTTGAAATCTAACCAATACGATTCGAACTAAAATCTCAACCATTAGGAACAATGGCTTGGCAACAAGGTGGAGGATCGCATAGTCGCTATTTCGTAATTTATTTATTATTTTCTACTAACATATGCCTTGGTCTAGATTCTTCTTTCACATAGTATCATATCATACGTTCTCATATCTTCCAATTGGTCAATTCAAATTGCATCGTTTACCCCTCTGAGCATAATTAGACATCGTGACGTTTGTGCATTTTTATTGTAACGTTACCATTTTATCTTTACTTCCCGGAATATTCAACTGGAGTTTGAAAAACGTGGAGTTTAGTTGAAATTGATAAGTTTTAAGTTCGGATGCTCCGTTGTATTGTAGAATTGTCACTCTTTTATTATTGAATCTTGCCTTCTCTCAACCGACCAATGTATCTGTTCTCAATGAAGAATGTATCTATCTGCGACAACATATGAGATGAATTTTGTTACCAACCGATATCGGAGTGAATTATTCCGCCTTTCTGTGTCATTCCATGATATTTTTTAACGGGACAATGTGTCTAAGTTTACTTGAATTTAGAGATATTTCCCCAGAATTTTTAAGGTTGAAATCTGACCAATACGATTTGAACTGAAAACTCAACAATTAGGAACAATAGGGGAAGCAGCAATGCGGAGGAATGTAATGTCGCTATTTTGCATAATTGCGATAAACATCCCACGGGGGCATCAGCCTATTCTAATGTTCACTTATTTGAGATTGAATTTTTCAGTTCAATTCGACCTAGGGATCTACATGAAGTTGAAGAGGCCAAATATATCTAAAGAGGTTTCTCGGAACCATTTCTTTGAATTTAGACACCCACCTCGTGCTCTCTCTCTCGCATAATATCTTGTCATACATTCTCGTATCCTCCAATTGGTCGGTATAAATTGCTCTGTAGATACATCTGAGTGTAATTATACATGAGCGCTTATTATACATTGTAACGTTGTACTGATTTTCATTGCAACGTTACAAATTTATTTCGATTTTGCCTGAAATATTCAACCGGATTTTGAAAAAGCCCCCACATTCCATCGTTCGGGAAGACTTCATGTATGATTTCTTAATATTTAAGGTATACTCAAGGCACAAAAAGTCTTGGCTCTGGTGGGGGGATAACGGAAATTATAGAACTGCTGAAATTGTTGAGAGTATTGTAAAGGGGTAGAAAATGATATAAATATGAAGACATTCCACCAAGAATTGAATTGTTTTAATTAAATCAAATATGTTGTTTAGATCTGCAGTTATTACTTCTTTAGCAGTTGCCGCTGTTAATGCTTTAGAAAATGGGTTAAATGATGCTCCACAAATGGGGTGGAACTCTTGGAATAAGTTTGGTTGTAATATTAACGAAACCATTATTGTTGAAACTGCTCAAAAAATTAAAGATTTAGGCTTATTAGAATACGGGTACGAATATATCGTTATGGATGATTGCTATGCTTTGAAAGAAAGAGGAGAAGATGGTAAAATCACCGCCGACCCAGAAAAATTCCCAAATGGTATCAAACATTTAAGTGATAGGATCCATGATATGGGATTCAAGTTTGGAATGTATTCGAGTGCTGGTAGATACACATGTGGTGGTTACCCAGGTTCTTTGGATCACGAAGACATTGATGCTGACACATTTGCTAATGACTTTGGTGTTGATTATTTGAAATACGATAATTGTTATAATGAAGGTAGAAGTGGACTTCCTGAAATCAGTTATGATAGGTACAAAGTTATGGGTGATGCTTTGAATAAAACCGGTAGACCCATCTTTTATTCTCTTTGTCAATGGGGTGAAGATCAAGTTTGGAATTGGGGAGGTCAAATTGCTAATTCTTGGAGAATTTCTGGAGATATTTACGATAATTTTGACCGTTATGATGACAGGTGTCCTTGTGAAAGTTTCCAGTGTGAAGGTTTACAAGGTTATCACTGTTCTATGAATAACATTATCGAAAAAACTATTCCATTGGGTCAAAAAGCTAATAGAATTAGTGGTTGGAATGATATGGATAGTTTAGAAGTTGGTAATGGAGGAATGACTTATGATGAATATGTTTCTCATTTTACTATCTGGGGGATCTTGAAAAGTCCTTTGGTCTTAGGAAATGATGTTGCCAATATGAGCGATGAAGATCTTTCAATTGTTACAAACAAAGATATTATTGCTATTAACCAAGATAAAACTAACTCCCCCGCTAATAGAGTCTGGAAAGTTGATGGTGTTTCATTATTCACTCAATCTGTTGAAGATGGTTCTCAAATTGTTACTCTCTACAATGCTGGTAAAAAAGATATTAATTGGGAACTTACATTTGATGATATTTGGTATGATGATAAAGAACTCGCTGCTCTTACTTATAATTCTCGTGAGTTATGGACAAATGAAACTGCTACTGTTTCAGAATCATTCAAAGCTAGTGTCAAAGCTCATGGTGTTAAAATTTGGAAACTTACCCCTCAAGAAGAATAAGCCAGACTGGAATCTGCTACGCCTTGAATTTCTTCTCCGCTTTATATCAATGTTTCGGTAAATACTGATTCAAAACAAGTATATTAAAATTAAAAATCATATAGTATATATTTTCCCAAATTGTATATGAAATATAGAATACAAAATTAAAATTATTAACACAAAAGAACTCCTGTTTAAAACCATAATACACAGACATAATACATTAGCGTAAATTATTTGTTGTACCAGACAAGGGTAACCCAATATCATATTGATGATTTGCCTAAACATGCTAAAAATTATTTAACAATCTCGATATCAACACTCTCTCAGTGAATGAGCTGAACGTGTCATTTGATTGATATCACTAAAGAAGTAAAAACCAGACCCTAGTAATTCCACCGTTTCGTATTGTAATTTAACTATTATTTTCTAGTAACACATTCTTTGGTCTAGATTCTTCTGCCACTAAATCATCGAAAGCTAGTTCATAAATCACATTACCTTGGATATAATTATTCAAGCACCATCCACATAAGAAATTGTCTTGTAATTCTTGTAAAATCATGATAATATTAGACTTGATTTGATCGTCTTTGTTGAATAGGTTAATTAATAATAATTCGATCCCCTTATTTTTATCAAAAATGGTTAGATTCCCGCCATGAATTGACGAAGATTGTAAACTAGTTGAACTATTAGGAGGAATCAAATAAGTTGTTAATAAGAAGATTTCTAATGATTTCCCTGATATCAAATATTTTAAAATATTGAACCAAATTTCGCGTTCATTTTTTGAAGTCGATACGTTATTGATGCTCTGTAAATGATATTGTAAATCAATAATCAAACCCAATTCATTGGCTAAGTTTGGTAGCACTAAATTATAAATCAATTTCTCCTCATATAAAAGGTTTTGAAATTTCCGAGATATAAGTTGATAGCAAGAGACTTCTAATAGCTTGGTGGTGTCGCTGGACCAATAGTAACCTATTCCATCTAATAGTAATGTGTACCCCTTTTTGGAGGGTGATAAATTATTGCTAAAGTTTTTTGAGCTTAACAAGATTCGAATAATTTCATTGATATGTCTTCTGAAGATTAATTGAATAGTAGTCAAATCATCATTATAATTGAACAAACTCAATTGTAAGTTCGATAAGAATTTAGCATCTTCGGAAATGATTGAGTTTTTGTAATCTGAACCAGGAGAAGAATTCTGACTACTGATTATGAATTCGTTAGAGTCCAAGTCATACAAGAGATCCCATAATTTATCATTATTTTTGAAAAATGGATTGATAGTACCGGCAATGAAACTATCGCATTCTTCTAGTAAATCAATTTTCGACACATCAATGATGGGGAATAAATTATAATTGAATAACCCGGATAATATCCCTCCTCCAGTGATAATTTTCAACAATAACAAGATATGGTCGATAATGTACCCTGAGGAGTTTTCATAAGATAGAAAGATGATTCTCTTACCTGTCAATATAGCATTAATCAAGATGATAATGGGGGGAGTTTGTAGACCGTAGATGGTCAATTCATCATTGAGATAGGTTGATCCTAATTTAGCATGAAGGAGGTGGATCAAATTGGGTTTGAAATTCAAATCTGTAGGGTTAAGATAATCACCAATGGTATCGGGCAATTGAATTAAGGGGATTTTTATGGGGATGTTCATATTATTGAATTGAATGATTGAGTTGAAAGATAAATCTTTCCTGATAAACAAGTCTTGGTTGATGAGAGAATCTTTATTTAGATTCAATAATTTCATTCTGAAAGTTTCGTCATAATAGATTTTATCTTGGATTGGTAAATCCAAGATTGAAGTAATCAACAATTTCTTCACCATAGACATTTGATTGTGGGTATTTGAAGAAATCTGGAAATCTTTGACATTGATAGCTTGATACAAGTTTTTCAAGATATTTAAATTATTATCATTGAAATATTCATCTAAACATATCAATAATAATGGTTTGAAATTCTTGAAATAACTGAGTTTGGTTATTATACTTAATGATTTGATTATACTGCCTCTCTTGTAATTAGAATCCTTCAAATTCATCACGATGGAGTATAAGAAATATGGCTCGGGTTCACATGTTTTCTTTTCATAAAGATATTGGAAACCGCCAGTAAAGTTTCGATACAACAAAAACAAGGTAAAGTCCTCCTCTCGTTTATGAATCTGATCTGGCAACATCAACTCTGGCAAGAATGGGAGCTGGTTTAGTCCTGGCAATTCATGTGGGTACTGATGTAGCAACGAAGGGCCCTTATCAATGTGGAACTCGGCCGTAATGATATATTCTATGTTTGTCATGATTATACCTCACTTCTACTTGTGTGACTGCTATCTGAACCTTGTTTTTACTAGTGTTAGCACCTTACAACTGATTATCCCATCGTCTCTGTGTGGTGTTGTTGTCAAAATATTTATATACAGGTCGTCTATGAAGATGCAAATGGCCAGCCTTATAATGAAATTATCCATTGTTTTAACAGATTTATTGGCAGGAAAGGGTTTTGGGGATGAATACTAGGTACTACAAAGAGATATTACAATTTCCAACCACAGAAATAACAGGTGAAAACCAATTCTAATCTTGAAAACCTTTTGTATTTATACTTATACAGAACGCGATATATAGAACTAAACATTATCGAGAGAGATTTTGCTAATTTTTTTTTCTAATTAGCTTCAAAATAATCAGCCATTTCTTGGTCTAATTCTTCGACTGACTTCTTAGCCTTTTTAGCTGGTTTTTTCTTTTGTTGAGGTTTGTCGGCCTTCTTTTTAGCTAATTGTTTCTTAGCAGCAACAACTTTTGGTGTTTTGCTGACATTGGTACCTAATCTTAAAGCCAAAGGTTTTTTACTTGGATCAACAACCAATTCCATTCTCAATCTTCCTGAACCTTGATCAACGGAAACGTTATTGTATTTGTCAACAGCAGTAGTAGCAAATTTGGAAGACTTGAAAATAATGGTGGCAGTACCTTTGAATTGTCCTCTTTCATTATATGATAATTCGACTTTTTGTACTCCTCCAACTTGGGTTTGGAAAAATTCCTAAAAATGTTAGTGATGACTCTATAAACTATCTAAATTGAATTTGAAATCTTATTCATGATAAATATACCGGAAATGAGTGAAAGTAATTCTTGTTCTAACATTTTCTGGTTATATATGAAGATGTCATTGTCATTGTCATTGTCATTGCCATTCAATTCATTTTTATAGGGGAGATCTATAATATTCCATACAATGTCTGCGAAAATGGAAAAAAATGTTCTACTGAATTTAATCAGTAGATGAATGGACTATAATGAACTTAATCAGTATAGATGCAATGGTAGTTGAAAAGATACAAAACGGGATATAATTAAATATCTTCTAGTGTTCTTCAATAACAGTATCATATATAACCAGTGTAAACACAAAGATTCTGGATAATCTTACGATTATCAAACAATAATAAAATCATGAAATTGGGACTGGAATACGCGTTATTTCTAGATTATATTATTGTTGATTATAATGATTACCAAGATAATTTAATTAAAAACTCCTGGTTGCATTATAATCCGAATATAAAGATAATATGATTAATATCATAATCTTATATTCTCGGGAAATTGATTAAATTTGAATATCAATAAGATTATCAATTCAAATTATATCAATCTTTTTCCCTGGTTGATCATTTCAAATATAAAAAATACTCCCCTTGAAGATCAGAATGATTGATTTTGAGGGTTATCTATTTCTAATCCATAGAGAAACCCATCAAAAACAATCTATTAATTGAAAAAATTAACTGAAAATTTTAGTCAATCCTTTCAATTAATATATACATAACAAAAATATGTCCTTCGGACATATAAATATTCATCACCAAATCACAGTAATAAATATCAGAAATAAGAAAAAAATTATTTCAAATTCAATTATAAATGGAAAACCAAAATGGTTAATCTCCATTATAATCAACATACCTTAATACCTTCGTATTTTATATCTTTTGGAAATCCATGAGCAACGACTTTAGTGGCGTAACTTAAATCAACCGATTTGATTTGTTTAGGATTAGCAACTGGGGCGGCTTTTTTGATGGCAGCTGGTTTTCTTGCACTACCAACTCTTTTACCAACTTTGGCTGGTTTTTTCTTTAAAGAAAATTTTCTAGCACCTGATTTCCCACCGGTGGACTTGATGATATCATCTAATGATTTATCTAAAGCAGACATTGTTTAGTTTTTGTTAATAGTGTTGGTTAATAATGAATTATTTGAAAATGCTGGTCGGTGGAAAAAACTCGTCAACTTTTCCGTCGTGGCAAATCTCAAAAAATAAACATGTGATATGTAATCACGTGGTGTATGTTATATAGGAAGTGTCGTTTAATTGGTGATTTCATGGGATTTTAATAAAGAATGATGTAGAATATAAATCATAACACGTCTAATAACCATTGTCCCCCTTTTACTAGAAAAAAAAGTCAATAAAAAAAGTCCAAAATTTTAATTGTGGTGAAAAGACAATTTTTGCAACAATTGGCAGAATTGAAGACTAAGATTAATACCATTCAACCAAAGGAAAGGATTTCAAACTTGCTTTTCTAGAATATACGGCGTGAGTGGATACGAAAGTATATAGTTCTATAGATACTTATATAATAATGTAAAGATTTAATATACACCTTTAAAAAAAAAGAAAAGCTTGAAACAGAAGTAATATTTACATAAAGAAACCATAATTCTAACCACCCTATAGAAAATCGATAATATATATATATATATATATATATATACATCTACCCACTGTTACATAACCAAAAAAGTAACTGGTGAATTAACCAATTAAGATATAAGATTTTTGCAGCCATATAAATTGTAGATGGAAACAATTGTTTGATTGTAAACATTGGGTATATCCTATCATTTGATACATGGTGAATCAGGGGGGAATATCCGCCGCATTAAGAAGTAGACGTTAGATTAAAGTAAGTTTGCCTACTCAATGAACCAAAACCAAGTGTTGAGTCAAATAATTGGCGGGGTTGTCTGGTATAAGATTTGAAATGATTGAATTTGAATATATCACCGTTGTGGGTCCAAAGAAAATGTAAACGGGGTACTGTGATATTCTCGACTGTTATTCTAATACTGACATTTGCAAGTTTTATATTAGTGTGTAAGGGTTGTTATTCCAATTATGTAATGTGATGTATCTACCATCGGATCGGTAGAGATGCAAGATATCATGAATATGTCAAAGCCCAACTCAATCTTGAAGCGACAATACTACATAATTCTACATAATCACACATGTGGCAGATTTAGAAATCTGATGAGATAATGTCAATACTCGTTTGAAGGTTATTCATAAACAGTGAGTAGTTGAAATGTAATAAATAGATTACTAAATAGACAAGAGGAAAACTACTTCAGTTTTCCCTGATGGATAAATATTACATATAATTTATATTTATATTTAATAACACAATCTTTGCCAATCTTTATCAAGATTCGTAGACTGATAATAAATAGCGCTTACATAATTGGAAGTACTTTAATAATAATTTAATAAATGTAGAACTAAAATAGGTTTATTAATAATCATCTTTTAGAATAACAATACCAGTTCTACCACTAAACCATTACCAACAAGTTTTAATTCTCCATCTTTTGGTATAATGTACCAAACCTCGCTTTCACTTCCCTCGTGCGAAAAAAACAAGTTCCGACAAATGAGGATTAATTGAGGTTCAGGTCTTCACCTTATCTTATCAAATGCGCTCGACGTTATAAAAAGCCGCGTTTCAAATTTTATGAAACGATTGTTACATCAAATATCCATTGTTACTTTAATCCTTAAACCGGAAAATGATTTTTACTTGTAGCAACAATGAGAAACCAAAAATAATTTTAAATAAACGACAACCCTTTACGAAGAACAAGGCATCTTATGTACATAAATAACGGTGGAATCACACTTAGTTTCCCCCCAAATACCCGATCCTCCACAACTACAAAGTAAATGACTTTACATTGGTAGTAGGTTCAAATGTAAACTTTACCTGCTGCTACATAAATATGACATCACATGTTATAGATATGATGTGTTATCGCCTGTTATCTTGTTGTTGACCCTGGAAAAACGCTAATCATCAAAGCCATATCAATTTAACCGCCATAGATAGAACACAGTAGGTATGCCAACCTCTTAATAATACATCATATCAAATGATATCCCGAAAAACAACAACTTTACGCACAGAAAATATCAATGACTATTGTCGGTTCGGCCCCCGAATTTCCCGATGCAGCCAAACGGCACCAAAATATTGCTGTGGAGTTAATTTTTGTGGTTAACCGAATGTTTTACCGCGGCAGAGGCCGTAGTTACGTTCTTATCAAAAGTGGAGTGGAAGAGATTGATTAATTCCGATAAAATATCAGTTAAGAAAAACAGGTTACATAGTTACAAAAATACAAGAAAAAAGACAGTAGAGTATGGAATTTGATGGTAGTTAGTAGTATATACCAGTAGAACCCTCAATATATCCACAAGGCATCCAGAATGACGAAAAAAAGTGGAAATTTTGGTTGATTTTGTAACCAAAAAAAAATTTCATTTTTTTTGATTTTAAATTTTTTTTTCCTGATTGTTTCTAAGTTTAAACCAATTTTCTTTTTAAATAATCATAAATTTTTAATTAAATTTTATTGGATTTTAATTGATGGTTGTTTAAAAGATCAAAGATATAGTATAAAACATGTTCTCGCTTGGTTTAACTGATAGGTTCACCTTATTCAACCAACCTAGTATCTTTACTTGGGTATTGAAGGTGAACAATTTTGTAAAGGTCTTGTTACCTAAAATTTGTGCTGCTGATGATTTGACTATAGACTGGAATAATCAGAATCAACTAGAATTCATCGACCAATCTTTGGATATCTTTGACGACTTTTCAAATGATTTATTCAATATAAAGAAACCCGGAATGGGCATGAATCTGGGTATGAATGTAGGTATGCATCAACCAAATCAAAACATTCCATTTGAATTTAATTATAATTACAACCCTCAACCATTATTTAACGATTTCTTACCTACAAATCCCGATATCTTCCCATCTTCAGTTTCCTCTGTCGAGACTTTAAGTCCTTTAGATGAAGAATTATATAAAAAGAAAAAAGTGGAATCGACTCAACAATATTCTAGAAAACGTAACTTTGATGATGACTTTACAAATTTCCACAAAAAACCAAAAACCATGTTGTATAATGAAAAAGTTAGATATGAATTAGATACCTA
This sequence comes from Candida sp. Y128-05E, assembly GCA_037042355.1. Taxonomy (NCBI): domain Eukaryota; kingdom Fungi; phylum Ascomycota; class Pichiomycetes; order Serinales; family Debaryomycetaceae; genus Candida; species Candida sp. Y128-05E. Next base: position 6,193 of record JAXQKE010000347.1, on the reverse strand, counting down.
CCAACAAAACATGAAATTCTCGTCGAATGAATTTAATATCAAATTAGAATCAGACTTACAAGTTTCACCCTTGAATTCTGATGAAAACTTAAAAAACTCAAGTCCCTCCACCACCACCACAGATATCATCACTCCCGGCAAATCAAAATCATCTTCTTTTGACTGTATTCATTGTAATGCCTCATTCAAAGTCAAAGGGTATTTAACCAGACATTTGAAGAAACATAATTCATCAAAAGCATTTGCTTGTCCATTTTATCAAGAGTCAGGAATTTTAGGAACAAAATGCCATCCAACTGGAGGGTTTTCAAGGAGAGATACTTTCAAAACTCATTTAAGAGCTTTACACTTTATTTACCCTCCGGGTACAAAGTCTAATGAACGTAATTCAATCAGTGGTCGATGTGCGGGATGTTTTGAACACTTCAACAACAATTTTGATTGGTTGGTTAACCACATTGAAGCGGGGGTCTGTACTGGTACTGTCATTGCTCGTGAAAGTAGCCTTGACTAATAAAATTGTACCATCAAAAAGACACCTTTGCTTTAATGACTGGTTCATAAAGCAAAGTTTTAACACTTGTACCATAACAATAGTTAATAAGAAACCAAGCACCGATCAATCTTTAATATCGATTAAAATTCAGGGTAGTCATTGTGATATTAAAGTCACAGCATGTTAACTTTATCATGTATTCACTTCATTTACCTTACCAGATGAAAACCTCATCTTTAGGACCAAACCAATAATCGTATACTCACAGTCTGTGATTCGATTAGATATTAAATTAGGATTATAACAACAATTGGAGAATGTATTTTAAATTAGAAAACTTAATAGTAAAAACCAATGTAAAATCGTAGCTGTTCAGAGTTATATATCCCCGACCAAAATGCCCCATCGGCATACATTTGTTACATCGGAGAAGTTACAATATTTCCCCCATGAGGCATTAACTTCATCGAACATGACATATGTTTGCAGGGCATTCCTGAGCCATGAACGGCACCAGCACAACCACGAGGGACCAATATCCCTCTTTTGAGCCAAGTAATACCGCATCAAAACACACCAACCTTATTTAGTCATCTCACCAACTAGACATGTGGCACTTTGAATGCAAATATTTTTGGAAAACTTTCTGGCGAAAACTTCTGAGCAAGTACCACCAATGGATAATTAGTTTTCCAGAATTCATTCGTGGTAAAGGTTATTTCTTAGAATTCCCCTAAAAAACCCCTAGGGTAACAAAACGTATATATAGTTCCAGTAATGCAACATGGACCAAGACAAAAAAGAAAGAAAAAAACGGTTACTCTTAACGAGATGGTTTACGAGACAAAACGTGTTACATGGGCCGTAAAGAGACTATGGAGCTTGACAGGAAGGCATCAATTCTCACGACTTACAAAAGATTCCCACGGCATTAATATTTTCAACATCTTCAGTTTACAATACCGAAACACCCCCAACTAAAGACCCCAGCCTACAGCTCCGAAACCGACGAAGGATAAGAACAATCGATTTCTGGAACAACTCAACATCGCCAGAGTTTAGCGAACTTTTACTTGCAGCCATTTATCGAAACGGCTGGAGTTGCCGTTTGGCTGCAATATAAAGCAAATCGATTTGCCCCGAATCGAATTTACTGGAAGTTAACCTCCACGAACTTGTGTCTGTTTTCAGAATCTAGAATTATTTTTAAATAAAAAATGTCTGTCTTTGTCTATACCATGCATGGCTACTTAAAAAAGTAAGAATACGAGGGAAAAGATACAAAGACGTGGTCGAGGTCATGGAATTAACGAAGCTTTTAATAGAAAATATATGCCAGAGTGGTGAGATCACTATAATGGTATGATCTAAATATATATTAATGTGGGGGATTTTGAATTGTTGAGCATATGTTATAATGTCTACGTCAGTGCACACACCTATGTATGCTTACACTATAAATACCCCTGGGTATTTATGGTGTCAGCCATGTTTTCGCTTCTCGAGAAGTTTCTACAAGTACATCCCTTTACCAGTAACCGTAAGTTATCGTCTTTTTATAGTTCTTGAGAACATTAAAGTTTGAAACATTAAGACGAGTGAAGATTAATATATATAACAGGTAGATCTTGATTTCTGTTAAATCCTTACACATATATGAATTGCCATGGCCAAACCTTGTGATTGTGGATGTCAATTTAAGGATCATTTATTACAAGGACCAATAAAAATGTATTGTTGTAATTGCAAACATTATTGTGTGAAGAACTGGGGGTAACTACAGGATCATTAGATCACCACTACAGCATTTACTATCACCACTACAACAATGCTAATATACCATATCCTGAAAATCTTAATGCTGGTCATTAAGAATAAGGTTCAACATAAAGTTCAAACTTAAGGTACAATCATATAAACGTTTATAATAATACATCACCATCTATAAAACCATCCGTTGCAAACACAACGATGATCTACCCTGTAAGTAATTAAAATGTGGTTATTTGCAATATTCCATCACATTCTTGATTTAGACGACACAGTGGAATGTTGTGAGGTAAGAAATCAGAAAAGTTGGGCTAGTTCTATTACTATTTTTTGGTAGTGTTAATATTGTTATTGTTATCACTAGTGCTGCTACTATTTTCCTACTATTTTTCTACTATTTTTCTAACTCATTCTCTCTTATTACCTGTCGTTGCCTGCTTCTAATATCCTCGTTTAGCCATTCTCTATTACAATTGTTAGGCAATTTTTAAATTTTAACCAGCCATTGTTTGGAACCTGCAGATAAACATTTTTTTCAAATCAATTCTCATATAAACGAAAGTTTCATGTAAACAAATCATTAGAAGACGTTGATTCTTTCAATATAGTACACATAATACTGATTTAGAAGATTCCTTTCGATTGGAATACATAGAGAAAACTAGTAATATTTTGTTTGGTGAAAAAAAAACTATTCTTTTATTATTTACTTTTGGTTTTATTTGTTACTGCTGTTACTTGTTAGGTAGTTCAAAGGTACAGTTGTCATTTGTCTTGCTTATTGGTTATTATCTTTTTCTGGTTTCCAAAGTTATTTCTTGTAGAAATTAGGACAGATAAACTACCACACTAGATCGTGAAACTAAAATTTCACAGAATTTACTACATCCTCAACTTAATACCATCCATTCAACATGTACGATGAGAAATATATTGATAATTATCCCAATTCCCATTATTTAAACAATTTAAATAATCTCAACAAAACCAACCAACAAAAATCGTTAAATCGATTACCAACATTAGGGGAAATATTGGCCAATAAAACTAAAACTCCCGTCGATCTACATACATTTTACCAATTTATGAATGATATTGAAAATAAAGTGGATTATTTAGATTTCTGGTTTGATTTAATAAACCATTTGAATTTATGTAAACATTATGTTAGAGGATTAAGAGATTCTATAATACGACAATCGGCTTACGATTCGAATCGAAATTCTATCCAATCTAAACAAAAATCATTGAGTTCGTCAATATTACTAGAATTAATTATTAACGACAATATCCTCGAAGATAATGATTCTAATAGATTATCGCAATTTTTACGAGGTGATATCTCGATTGAAAATCTCGATCCCAAATTGCAAAATGTTATTCACAACTACCAACAACGGTATTCAAACTCACAAATGTCTTCAATGTCTACTCCCAAACTAAACTTTGATGGTAATACCACTTCAAAACATAATTCGGCAAATTCACGATTAATTGAAGATTTTGATTTCATAACCGAAGAACATAAACATTCGTCGATATCTTCTTTGGCCCAGATGCAAACGGCTAATGCTATAGCCACAGGTCAGATTCCTGATTACCCACAACCTCCTAAAAGAGGTTCGACCATAAATCCCCAATTCTTGGAGAAATTAATCAGAGATTCTCCCATAAATTCCGAAAAGTCAGCATCATTTGTCACTCGAGATGTGTTGAAGGATTCTTCGCATAATCTTTTATTGAAATACTTCGTTGATGATTCAGAAAAGAATTTGGATTTACCATATGATATGAATAATTATGTCATCCGAGCAATTGAAATCGAAGGCAGAGACGATCCCGATGTTTTCAAACAAGTGAAAAATTATGTATTTAACCGCATAGAACAAGACCATTTACCCAAGTTTTTGAATTTCATGGCAATAAGAAACATTAACCATTCCAATTTTATCAGAATCATTGTTGGTTTTTTCTTCTTATTTATTGGATTCTGGTTAAGTTTTATCTTTATATTCTTGAACTATGCCAAAGGTATAAGAGCCGTGATTCTCATCCCCTATTTCATTGCGTTTTATTGTATAGTATCATCTATCTATTTGATTGATCCTATATTATGTTGGTTAGGATACTCGGAATCATTTTCGAAATCAGCCCACAGTTCGTCAATCATCAAAATACGAGAGAACTTTGTTTACAGATTATTATTGAAGAGAAGTTTATGGGTATTACTATTAATCGTGTTGTTTACGGCTGTGTTGACATTAATATTTGCTCTTGTTCCAGGCCACCGATTGTGAATTCCATTGGATATATGAGTTACTCCAATCACATAATGCATTTTCATTTCTTTTAATACTTTAATATTAGCATACCAGTGTAATTTACAATGTAGACAATGTAAGATAATCTCTGACGTCCAAACACCCACACCAAACACCCACACCAAATAATATTTCGTCATTGCCTAGAAATTTACGGGTTGTGGCCCTCCCCCACCAATGTATTAATAATACAAATTTATTAATTATTGAAAATGACAGGATATTGGTATACCCAACATCATTGGAATCAGACGATGAATTGAAATGATATTGATTAAGTAACTGTAATCCCATCTCCAATGGTTGGTCAGTTATCGTGTAAACAAGTTTTGGTGGAAATGTGCGATGACAAAATTGCTACATTGGATTCGATTCGAATCAGAACCAACCACTAATCATGACTGTAGATAAATTGGATAAGAATGTTGTCTTGGAGCAGCTAGACACCTCGGTCAAACTGGATGTTGCTAAACTATCGGACTTGAAGAAGCAGATCCAGGATTTGAAGTTGGATATTGACCAATTGGACGAAATGAAAGTATTGGTGAAGGGTGATCAAGAAGAGATTAAGAATGAAGCTAATGCTACATCGAGTGAATTAAAAGAAGATTTACAAAGTGAAGTGTCGAAGAATTTTCCTAGTGAAGCGATTAAGGAAACGAACACAACTGAATCTAAACCAGATTCACACGATCACGACGGTGGTTCGTGTGGCTGTTGTACCCAATTTGATGATGACTATGATTGCGATAGTGATATTGAAGATTAAGGTTCGTGAATTGATCGTATTGCCTTTTGTGATCCATAAGTTTACGATTACCTTATTTCATAGATATTTAGTTTAATATTAAGATTGCATTGATGATGTGTAACGGGTCTATTGGGAGTAATTAGTTACAAAATCAGAGATTGTGCTTGCAATCTAGAAAGTATTCTCTCTTGTCGCCAAAGATTGTGATTGAAATAGACAATTTTACTATCGTAGAAGGGTGGTTCTTTGATCTGAACTATTTTGAATTGCTTGCTCAAAAGTGGAATCACAAGTGAAGAATTGATGGTCCGATACTACATGAAACGCATAACAGTGGATCATTTGGTTCTTACAAGCAAATTAGGACCATTCTAGTTGAAACCAGTGATCGCAAGACTTTGATGAATTACCTCCAAATATACTTCAGTTGGTTACAAATATCGCCAACGAACTAATCATAGACCTAAACAAATTACTGGATACTACAGTAACTTGTAAAGTAAATAGAGGACACCAATGCACATGCGTAGGTTATAGTTAGTATTGTCACACGAGAGATCATTTACAATTGTTACGGTAATTAAATTTCTTATAGAAACGATATATTAATTGTACTAAATATTTTTCTTATTGACTAATCATACAATCCTAATTAATCTAAGCATCATCAGCAAATAAAGCTTTTCTCTTTTCTTCAACTCTGGCGGCTCTTCTTTCTCTAGCAGCTCTGTTCTTGGATCTTCTAGATTCAGCTTCTTCTTTCAAGGCCTTTTCTCTGACAGCTTCGGCTTTAGCTTGGATAATGTGTTCAACTAAGGCTCTCTTGTGTTTGAAAGTGTTACCTTTAGCGGATTT
>JAXQKE010000346.1:0-21757 GCA_037042355.1 Candida sp. Y128-05E | reverse complement strand
TGATCACCTTCTCTGAAAATTTTTCTTAAATCGTTGGCTGGGACTGTCAATCGTTGATTTACGAATTTTGGATCACCACTATCAGTGACAATAATTGTGACTTCACTTATATCAGCTTCTGCAACAACAGCACGAGTTTTGGCTTGTTCACCACGACGGATTTCAACTTTATCCCCCGGTTGGAACGTGGCATATTTACCATCTGCTTTGTTACTTTTAATCAGGGCTGCAATTGCCGCCAAATCCATACCTTCATCTTCGGCACCGCCAGTCTGGAACCTATCCAATTCTTCCAAGGTTGGGTGTACATCTTTTGTTTGAATAAATTGAATTTTGAAATCTTTATACAAAAACCCCTGGATATATTCTTCCCCACGATAAATGAAACTTCTAGCCACTCTTCCTGGTTGTAAGAATTCACCATCATACATTCTGGCGTCTTGTTCACTGAATAATCGTGGCAATGGCTTGATTTTCAGTTTGATACGCTTACCGTCTTTATCAAAATCATCGTTACGGCCATAGTCTAGTCTTGGAACCAACTTACAACGAACATCAAGACCATTTTCCGATAAGTTATCAACAATAGCCAAGTCCCCCTTGTTTTTACCTCTAGTAATTCTAACATAGATACCAGGAACGATTTCGACATCTGTCGATTTGACTTGTTTTAACAAATCGGGGTATTCCTTGACTGGAACTAAAAGTTTGTCTCTAATGTACACATTAACCATACCATGTAAAGCACGATCAACAGCATCGGGTCTTTTGGCTTCAATATAAACATAACCTCTGAAAGAATCTCTTTGGAAAACAGTCAAGATATCCAAAGGTTTACCGGCTCTATCCAAAGTTCTCTTTTTTTCATACAATTTACGGACGACTTCCTTTTCTCTACCAGGGGTACATCTGACAGCATAAATAGCAGGATCATTGATGGAAGGCATCAACAATTTCTGGGAAACAGTACCACTTGTAGTACTATCACCACGGTATACTGTATGAGTTTTTCTATACCTTTCCTTTAAAGTTTGAGCCAAGACTTCAGCATCTTGATCTTCAACTTCTTGACGACGACGGTCGTATTCTCGATGCATTCTATCATCGATTTGCTCTCTAGTACCCTCTTCAGCCTTATCATCAGAGATGAATTCTTCTCTCAAGAGTTCGGCATCTTCATCATCTTCATCAACCTCATCTTCTTCTTCATCGTCGACCTCAGCTTCAATATCAAAGAATTGATTAGCACCTCTAGCTCTTTTTCTTTTACGAGAAACAGTTTCATCTTCCTCGTCATCCTCTTCTTCATCTTCTTCATCCTCTTCATCGCCATCATCATCTTCAGCTTCGTTAATAGTACCTTTAACATCGTCAGCTTCGTCGTGCGAACGTTTAACACCAGTTGATTCAGAGGTCACCTCATTATCTAAAACTTGTGGATCTTCTTCATTCTTTACCACATCTTTAGTATCACTATGCCTATCGTCAGACATCGTTTGGTTGGATGATACAATTGATTGATGCAGATATCTACCACTATGTGTATTACTTGGTTGTGTTGTATCCTCTAAATGATCAATTTTTTCAGTCTGGTTGTATCACGTGATTGCACTTATACCGGATATTAGAGGAATTAAACAAAAACTACATAAGAAAGTATGATAACAGGAATGCAATGATCTCTAGTAAGATCTCTTTTAATCTTCTACGTAAATGTGTACTAAATATTCCATAGCTTTGCTCACAGCAGCAATATGCCACGGGATCAAACCAGCAATCTCATAGTTTATATCTGGTGTCGATGATTCTTCACCAACACTTGTTTTGTTTGGAGTAACAATGTTACCTTCCAAGTCACGCAAACCAAGTATATCATTCAATATTACCAACTTGTTATAATGTTTCAAGATTAATGTCAACAACGTGTCTGAGCTCCAAAAGTTGGAACAACTTAATAGACACACTTCAAACACCAAATGGCTGTGTGTGTTATCGAAGTTAATCTCTTTCATAAGGTACCCTATTTTAGATCCAGATCTGTTTGTTGATGTGAACGATGGTAAAGGTACTCTAGGTACCACTCCAAATATATCCCTGGTGGGATCATGTAACATTAATTCTGACTCTTGGTTAGAGTAATTATTGTTAGTACTTTGACCTGAACCAATATCCAATGGAGAGAATATATTTCCCGATGCATTCAAAAAGTTTTGTGGTGAATGGAAATTAATCACATTGCTTGGTGAGACTCCATTTGGCGATGAGTTATTGGAATTTTCAAAGGCTCGGAAATATGGCTCCTTCTCTTGAGTCGGTGCCAAGCTATTTACATTTTCTGGCGATGTTTGTTGTGAATTTTCCAATGTGCTTGTAGTTGCTGAACTAGGTTTCGTAGAATCGTCACTGAACACTAACTTTGGAGATCTATTCACCGATAGAACAATCAAAGAAATATCTTTATGTTTCAAACTTAATTTCTTCCAATGAAACAACTCAACTTCAGGAATCACCGAATTTATTCTTGTCAACACCAAAAATCTCTTCCCACCTATCCCATTGGTTCTATTATTCATCTCTTCGTTGACTCTCTTGAATAAATCACAACATATATTCCAAATATCTTCGATTGTGGTGCCTAGATCAGCAGCACCTTTATTAGGATTGGTATCATTGACTGCACAATGCCAGCATTTACTGTGGGTTACAATTCCATTAGGATCCGACCACGCAGCAGCTATCCACTGACTGTCAATAGACCTCTCATATGCAAGATGAAGAAACACATCGTCATTGAAATTATTATCCTTATTATTCATAAATTTAAATTGGATTTTAGTAGGTGGCTCTCTGGTTAATTGAGTCGACAACGTTCTTGTCACATCCTTATTGATAAATCCATTATGGCATTGGTTATACAAATTCAATGCTAATTTTCCCATCTTAATATTGCTTAATATCTTAAGACGACTATTGTAGTTATTCTGTTTAACAATAAACGAGCTAGGAAGAATTTTGGTGAACACCTTAACCAATGGTAGTTGATGGTTTGTCAAGTTTTCTTTAAAATTCCTAAATATTTTTGAAATTTGGAGTAATGAGTTGATATTCTCATTAAAATTGACAAATAAAACGAGTAATGGTCTATCAAAAGCAAAATCATTGGACTTTTGTATCAAGTCCAGCTTAATTGAACCTATCAATAGCGATAAACATCTATCAATCTGATTGTATACATCTGAATATGTTTGTCCAAGTTCCTTGCTAACTAATAATAAACCATTCTCAATATTGACCTCCAGTCGGTCAGTATTCCCGAGAGTGACTCTGGATATATTCCCCAAGTTACACTCAGAGTAGCTACTCACTAGTTGGTTTAAGAAATCGACCGCGTAGTTAGGTCCACTTTGATCGACCTCAGTCACCATAACTATTTGGAAATCCTTGGGTCCTTTTGTTGGACTAAAGTTCAAGTACTTCCAAAAATCCAAACCTACTGTATTCAAATTCAAAATTTCGTTATTCTTCAAGACTTGTGCTTTAACAGGAGCCAATTTGAAACAAGCGTCTTCATTGGGTTTACTTAGACTCAACTGGGACATTATTTCTCTATATTTAATTGAAGTATGCTCGCTAACTTTAGGAACCAACGAATCCCAATGCAATGTTTTTAGTTTTTTATATTGGTTTGTTGGATTCAATAAATCATAATCACTTGTGATTTCATCAAGAAAATCCAATTGATTGTCCAAAGAGTTTGGATTTTCAAAATCCTTAGTGTCCATTAGCAATTCTGGTAAACCAATCTTGTATGAATTTGGGAATAACAGAAGGAACTCGGCTTCAAAACTGGAATCAATATGTTGGAACTCAACTAATTGAAATTTGGAAATATCTGTAATCCCACTTTGAGGTTGGTTTAGGTAATATGATTTGTTGTTCTTGGCACTGTTCAATCCCAAGTCAAATATCAAATTTGGTGACAAATACTTTAATAAAACGTTAATATTTTTCGACTTTACCACCAATTCCTTAGGTTTGGTCAATGCCAAGTCATTTTCATTGTCGACATCAATAATACTAAAATTTGGTACCAGCTTATCATTTATAATGTTATTCACAAGAAATTCATTAGGTAACGTGCTAACACTAATTCCTCGGAGGATTAATGACAAATACTCTGTCATTCCCTTTGAATCCGTGAAATGGTTCGATTCAACTGTATGACTTGGAACGTGTAGTTTGGCTTGGGTTTGTATTGGTGATTGAATTAATGATGTCAACTGGTTATTATTCAGTTCAAAATCAAGTGGTGAGGCCATTTGGGTTAGATCATTGGTGAAGAATGGTGATTCTCCTCGGGAAGTCGAGAATCTATGATTTATGCTAGGTGAGGTTAAGATTCCAAAAGCTTTTTGGGTATCCTTGTCGCTGTTTAGTCTAGACTTTCCATCTGTGCTCGCCGAGCTAGCAGCCATTTGTTGGTTCGCATCTTCGCTAATGGTACCCGAGTTTTGTGGGTGAATAAGAGCTTCGTTGGCTGTATATAGTTTCAACGGCGAAATATTGCGCATTTCATCTTCCATGTCTTCATCTTCATCTTCATCACTTTCCTCACTTGATGATAACGATTCTTCGATTTCATCAATGGCACTTTCGACTTGAAAACTTTTCAGGTCATTCAAATCTTTAAGATTGGGTATTTCAGTTCCGCTAACACTAGTAGCTCGTATGCTCTTTTTCTTCTTCTCTAAATCTTCGTCGTGAGCAGACTCCTTCTCAACATAGAATTTACCACCTTTACCGTATTTAGTATCAATATTACTTTTGATGATTGGATTGAACAATATCGGGGAAAATACTGATTTTGCTTGAGCTTCTTCAATTGCAGTTGATGGTGGAACTGAAGACATTGCAGATGGAACTGATTGGGGGATGATTGGTGTGAACATTACTGGAACGGGGGCACCAGGGTCATTATAGATTGGGGTGATTGTTTTGCGTATCGTCATTTGATCTCGTGGAATATCAATAATATTATTATTCTTGGTGAATTTGAATGTATTCAATGGAGTCGATTTGTGATCTGAATCATTATTATAATTTGTAAGATTATCTTTAACGGGTCGACGATCGCTCGAGTCAAATTTAGGAGGCAACTCGGCAATTATTTCGGGTTTAATTTCTTTAATTTCCTCGGTCGGACTTTTACCATTGGGTTCAATCTCCACACTATCGTCAGACCCTTCATTATCACCAAAAAGATCATCTAGTTCCATGTCATCTTCTTTCGAGTCTGGCTCGTTGATTTCGGGTAAAACATCGGGTTTAATATTAATGTCTGAATCTTCAAATATTTCCTGGATCGATTGGTCAGCAAATAACGGGGTGCCCAAGTCGTTCATATCCACTGAGGCGACCGCCAACGGGTCTGCTGAGTCTTTTGACTGTATACTTGTGACACTATGAATCTGTACCTCCTCTTTCTGTTTAGGTTGATTCTGGGAAATATTGAAATCAAGAAACTGTGAAATCAAATCGATTGGATTGGACATGCTATTATCATTATTTTCAATATCACCCTCTTCGTACTTACCCAACTGCAAGGCACACAATTCCCAGGGCCAGAGGATACTTTTTTTATTCTCAACCAAATGGATAAACTTGGAAATGGGTGAAGTTGCACTGTTTAAATGTTTTAAATTGGGCACCAATTTAACCCAGGTGATTTTCTTGGGCACTAGCTCTATTCCAATGCTAAGTTTGATCAAATTGATCAAAGTTTCCTGCGACGACTCGTCGATATTGGAAACAATGTTTGCTTGAAACGACGTAGAATCAAATAAATGACACCTAATCCCACTGGGGATGATATAAATAGCAAAGTTCATATCTACCTTGGACATGGGCGCAACAATTGCCGAATCAAAAAGAGTGGGGCTAGTTTTCTTCATCATGGAGATGATTAGGTCACCATTGGGTAATAGTAACGGATCTATATATAAAAGAGAATAACCAGAAAAATCCCCTGAATCACCCCCTGAATCACCCCCTGAATCACCCATCCTTCGGACGGGTTCTGAACCCCCCGATAAACCCACCCGAAGGGTGGGTTTATCTTCCACCAAACAATAATTCCCAAACAATTTCGCCAACTTCTTGACCGACAAATTATAAATAACCATTTTCTTTATAGTCTTTAAAAAGCAACTAGCTATAACCAAATCCTCAGGATTCTTCACTGGCGCTGTAAGCGCAGAAACACTAATAGAATTACCACCAACTAGTTTTATCGTTCCAAACTGTTTTTCCAAATCAATCCCCAGATTATTCTCTAGCGAATCTATATGGCCAAAAGTAAAATAATATAAAAACTTATCAGTATCATTTCTAAAATAACTTATCAATATTCTAGGATACTTATGTCGTATTAACAATTCAGTTTCTAATAAAGTGTGTTGTTGAGTATTATTTGAAGGAGTATAGGTATAATAATTGATAGTTTGTAAGTGAGCTAGTTTATAGTAATGGGTGTTAATATTAGAAGCGTATGCTTCTGACATGATTTTGTAAATGGATGCTACCTATTCATATAGTGTTAGTTCAACTATAAGTGGTGAACTGATGAACTTAGAGAACCCTTGAGACGTCCTGCATTTAATTCTCTATCCGAATCAGGGCACCGTTAAAGGGAATCTAGCGTAGATGGTAGCGCCATAAATAAACCACAATTATTTTTCTTTTTTTTCATCTACAGTGTAAGATATAGATTTACATAGATTTACATAGTAGGGTATAATATTAGTATTTTTAAAAAAATAAATTATCCATTATGATTATTATTATAAATACGACTTTATAAACAATTACTAGAGCTGCCTCTATATCTCTTCCCAACCCTAATGGCAAATGGCAAAAAAAGCCACGTTCATTCGAGCCATTCCATCGCTTAATGCGCATCATCACTTAGAAAAATTATATTGTCTTGACTTTTAAGATAAGCATTCTTTTTTTAATTATCCTATTACAATGTCTGAAATCAAAGATTTAGCTATTGAATTAAAAGCAAACTTAAAACAATTCCCTAACTTCCCTCAAGAAGGTATTTTGTTTGAAGATTTCTTACCAATCTTCACCAAACCAGAATTATTCCAAAAATTAGTTAAAGCTTTCCAATTACACGTCGGTGACAAAAAAGTAGACTATGTCGTTGGTTTAGAATCAAGAGGTTTCTTATTCGGTCCTACCTTAGCCCTCGCTTTAAATGCTGGTTTCATCCCAGTCAGAAAACCAGGTAAATTACCTGGTCCTACCTTATCTGTAGAATTCAAAAAAGAATACGGTAGTGATGTCTTTGAAATCCAACAAGGTGTCATCCCTAAAGGTGCCAACATCATCATTGTCGATGATATCTTGGCCACCGGTGGTTCCGCCTTCGGTGCTGGTGAATTGGTTCAACAAGCCGGTGGTAATATCTTGGAATTCTTATTCGTTATGGAATTGGATTTCTTGAAAGGTAGAGACAGATTGCCTGCTCCTACTTTCACTTTATTATCTGGCCAAACCACTGGTTTAGATCAATAGATCAGAATTAGAGATAATAGAGTTATGTATAGTAATAGATAGATATATATGTATTATACAAAGAATTATATTAACCTGGTTTGTAATATATTTATCATTGACTTTATATAGTTGGAGTGAATACAAATGCCTATCTTATAATTTATTATAGATATGAAGAGCCTCATGAATATACTAGAATATATAGAAATAGTCAAATAAGGTATAGTATAAATATATATTTATATATCACCCCCTTTTCTTGTTATTTTCTCTCTGGTCAATCACTGGTTAGAACCATTGGTTAATAGAAGAGTACTGCAAGTAATAGATATATATTTATACATATATTTGTATTATACAAAGTGATCATATCACTTCTTCTCTTGTTGTTTTCATGATTTAATTTGTCCGTTTCATCCACTTTTAAAGATAGAAAATGTATATATTTGCATTATGCAAACATGCAATATTCCATCCTTGTCTTATTAATGTCTCGGTGGTCTACACCTTCATTTTTTATCCACTTTTAAAGATCAAGAATGCTAATTCTCCAATGTAAAAATAAATGAAAAACCCTTGTTCGTGGGTGACGTAACTCCCAAAGCTTTTCCCGACAATTACATGCCAGGTGGCTCCATACTGTTGATCCAACTCCTTTTTCAAGTAAGTGGCAATATCTTTTTCAATCTTGTACGACAAACTCTGGTCAGCAAGTTCGAATATTTTCACCTGTATCTCCTCTGGCAAGTCAGATGCCTTTAATATAGCTGCACTGTTAGTATAGACATATAGATGTATATATTTCAATGCTACATACGGGTATTATCAACCTTGTCCATTGTTGATGATTTATACTGGTGATATTTTTTGTTTACAGGTGTGAGATTTTATTTTCATTACCTATAAAAACTAACTATTTTCTATTTTTTCTTTTTACAACTTTTCATACCTTAATTTGTTAGCCAAGACATCGTTTCTGAAGTCATCTACACCTAATTTAGAAGTATGTCCCCAAGGTTTGGTGGCATTTTCATTATCAATGGCTTTGGCAAAACATCCTAACCAGTTTTCTCGCGAATATTTCTTATTGGCAGCATCTAATGTATCTATATGGATCAAATGGTCATTTAACCCTACGTTATCTAAAATAGTAGCCAATTGAATAATCAAACCTAAAGTAGTGATATAACCAGATTCACCCAAATCCTGATGTCTAATGATGGCTTCGGCTACAGCGTCAGCATAGTCTTTATTGCCAGTCTCCTGTAACACCAAGTCACGAGAAATCATCCCTCCGTAAAACTCAAATGATAACTTGGTAGCATGCATGTTCTCATGGGTGGTACCAATATCATGTAAAAGGGCTGTCAAATAAACAACCTCCAAATCCAAGTCCCATTTTGGGAAATGGTCAGCAATCAATGCCTTGCAGTAGAGGTAGACACGCAAAGAATGGTTCAATGTTTCTTGGGGTAATTTCTCTGAAGCATACTTCAAGATGGTGGTTGCTAACTTTGAGTTTGGTAAATCGACCGAAGTATGTGGTTGCGGTTTCCCTGGATTGGGCAACGCTTGTTTGACATCTCTACTAATCTTAACAAACCCGTATTGTGACATGATGAATAGTTATACTAAAAGAATTACTAATTGGTATACCTCCTGTCGTTTTATACTTGAGCTTGCTTTGAAATATGGGGTCGAGATTGAAGTGATTTCTAAGCAAGGAATTTTACGGGGTTTGGAACACCCAAATTGGTCATTGCGCAATATACGATTTCCACATCTAGTGTTTAGCGCAAAAGCGGAAATGAAAAAGGGGGGTTCATAAAGTCAGTTGAACCTACATATACGTTTCTATATTCGCCCACTTCTAGTTCCTACCTTTATTAGTAATGTCCTCATCTGGCATTTTCAATCTTGAATTGTAGTCGTCTCTGAGGCATCAAATTCAACTATGAAACAAAGATGGTCAGGAAATACTAATATATACATATGGAAATCTTTCACAACCTGTACATAAGTAGCCATAAAACTATTTACTTTTGTATCAATTTAGCTTAAGACCTCTTTTTTCAATTTATCTTTCCTTTTTATCAAATATTTGGTATATTTTGTAAATATTGCCGAAACTAGAACTCCCAAAATAGAAACATCTGGAAGTCACATTGCATTCTCAAAGACAACGACTCAACTATAAACCTGTAATATATCTTACTGTTATGGTTCAAAGTATCTTACCGCTGGTTGTCAAAATATACCAGTCTAAAAAACAAACTAGAAACATACTAACTACAGTATACATAAACCAAATGTAAGTGTTAATGATTGTAATCTCTTGAAATATTATTGGAGATAATCAAGATCTGATTTTACTACTGTATCGATTATACCACATGAAGTCAGATGTTAATACTCTGATTTTTCGATTCCCGTTTTAGTTTTACCAAAATTCAATCAAAATTGAATGAAGTAAAACTGAAAATACCCATAGTAACACCCAATTTTAACCTTGTAACACAGAAACAAAAGTTCCCCAGTTTTTTTGGTACCTAATCTAGGTTAGAAAGAGGTATCAAAAACAATAAAACCCATAGACTTCAAAATTAAAGATTTTCACGTGATGTTTTCATTGGGTTACAAAGTTAAATATATTTAAATTTGGCGCGTTTTAAATATTTAAATACTACACGAGAGAATAACATTGAATGGATCATACAGCGCTAGATAGAGATGATATATATGGTGACATGAGTTTCCATCAATCGATGAAACCACCAAGTCCCATAAAACCTACGCGAAAAAACTACGATTACTCTCAAAAATTTACAACTAATCGACTCAATAATCAAACTTTTGAAACGATGGAGGAGAATATTGATGAATATATTAGAAATATAGATAAACAACCAGGTCGCAGACCAAACAATTTTAATGATGTTAACCTTGATGTTGATTTGGATATGTTAATTTCGCAATCACACCAGGTGATGAGCCAAATACCGACATCTATAACTTCATTTCAAGAGGGAGACCATCATATCAAAGCGCTTAGTAACTGTATTTCCAAGATATTGAAACAAGTGGAAATTGATACACATCAGGCAAGTAAATTGAAAATTGATAATTATCAGTTAAATAATCAAGTAAAGAATCTACAATTTGAAAACAATAGATTAAACTTATCAAACCAAGATGATATACACCAAAAAGAAGAATTGGCAAAGAAAAATCAAGATTTAAAACAAAGAATGAAAAATAAGATTGCTGAATCGGATCAAAATCAACAGGTGAATGAAAATCTAGTTCAGGAGAATAGGTTGTTACGGGAAAAATTAATCAAGTATCGAGATTTATATCAATCAGAGAAGTCGAAAAATATCACGAAAGCAGGTACCCCAAATGAGCCTCTTATTGATAAATCAACAGGTGATCTTTTAAATAAATTGATTCACGCCGTGAATGGAAAAAAATATCTGGAAAATATTCCCGGTTTGGAACCAACTGGACCAACTCATTTTAAGGCGAGTGCAAGTGTGGAAACTAATGACACTTCCGCGATAAAAAATAATGACCAAATGAATCGAAACTTTACTAATGATAATGATAATAATAAAAAAGAAAACAATAAAAATCATGAAACGGAAAATATTCCAAATAATATTGCTTCTAATAATAATGATCATCATGATCGAAATGAAATTGCCGCACCTAATTCTAGCGCGACACTGACAAATCAGCCAGTATTTAGTCCGAATCTTGCCGCTGCAAGTGAAGACTTGCAAGAAGAACATCTAATTGAGAAAGTGCTACACCTATTAAAGAAGAAGAATGAACGCATTCTGCAATTGCAACAACTGGCCCAAACTGGATGTGATTGCCATTTACCGATATGTTCGACATGCAAAGCAAATGGTCACCTCCAATTAAATAATGAAACTTTGCATATAGCGGGGGAGTACAAATGGGTTTTATAGATGTATATTATTAGTAGACACAATATTAGAGCTGACACAATCTGATATGTAAAAATATAAAAAACCCTTGCGCTGCCAAAGGGATATTTTGATATCCCGGTTAGACGCCAATGCGTTGATCGCGTAGTGGTTTTTGAAACTTAAGATCTACATTTAATTATTGGGGTGTCAGATTGCGCTATAAACGGAGCGTTGAAGCATGTACGCTTAGTACGCTCTACGAAGAGAGCAACCCACCGTATCTAACCCCCATCAAACAATGCCCCGAGTGAAGGTTAATGAAACTGAGTTGTTTACAAAATTGCCCAAAACGGAAGGTGAGATTTGGAAATGGAAAAACTGTCTGGGAAGAAAAAACACGATGGGAAATTTGTAAATAGCCAAGCTGAGGTTGTAGGAATTCATATAGGGTTTGCATGGGCAAAATAATCTCAAGATTCACTTCCTAACATTTTAATTGACATCACAATTCATATTTTTTAATTATCCAAATTCAGAATAAGTAAATAACAAAATTTATTTATATTTATTACTTTCATTATAGCAGGTTTAGAAATTCAACACCTTAGCATTACCATACGAGCATTTAAAATAGGTTCATTTTATAGAAGATAGATTAAAGATAACTCACACACAACCACCCATTTTAATAGTATGCCACAAACTATTAATAATGAAAATGAATTTAAGTTATCACGAACAAAAGTCAACAATACTATAATAAAGTCAGATGGAGTAGTAGGGGCAGAAGAGTCACGCCAATACTTAGGTGATTTGTCCAATCATTATGACACTTCAACCAATAAAAAAGAAGTGAAAGAGCTCGACAAATTACGACGTCCATTGGGTGGAGATATCGCCCCATTACAACAAAAGAGCTCTACATTAATACCAGCAAGATTACCCAAGAAACGGCCGGCTACCGAATCATCAACTAATTTAGTCGAAAAATTACATATAAATTTAAAATCATCGTCCAATAATGTACCAAAATTGGACACCTCCGAAAGATATAAAAAATCCAAGATTAGAAATTATGAATGGGTTGATTTAGATCAAGACGACGCCGATGATCCTCTAATGTGTTCTGAATATGTTAATGACATCTTTACATATTTCTACGAATTGGAATCCAGAATGTTACCTGACTCACAATACTTATATAAACAACGCCATTTAAAACCCAGAATGAGATCGATCTTGGTCGATTGGTTAGTGGAAATGCATTTACGATTTCGATTATTACCCGAAAGTTTATTTTTAGCGATTAATATTATGGACCGATTCATGAGTTTGGAAATTGTGCAAATTGATAAATTACAACTCTTGGCTACAGGTTCATTGTTCATTGCTGCTAAATACGAAGAAGTCTTCTCCCCCTCAGTGAAAAACTACGCTTACTTCACCGATGGTAGTTACACCGAAGAAGAAATTTTACAAGCGGAAAAATATATACTAACCGTATTGAATTTCGATTTAAATTACCCCAACCCCATGAATTTCTTAAGAAGGATATCAAAAGCTGATGATTACGACTTCAAATCAAGAACTTTGGGGAAATATCTTTTGGAAATTACCATAATCGATTATAAATTCATCGGGATGAAACCATCCTTATGTTGTGCGGCAGCAATGTATTTGTCGAGATTGATTTTGGACTCTTCCCCAGTATGGCACGGTAACTTAATCCATTATTCTGGTGGATATCACGTCAACGACATGAAAGAATGTATTGATTTAATATTTCAATATTTAATTGCCCCAGTGGAACATGATGAATTCTTCAAGAAATATGCCGCCAAGAAGTTTATGAAGGCCAGTATTTTGTGTAGAGGTTGGGCCAAACGTTTCAAACAGGAAAACTCCGACCTTTTTGATCCAAAATTATCCACATTGAAAACAAATTTTGAAAACGAACAAGAATTAAGTTAATTCTTCTAGCCATCTTACTACTCCGATATTGTATATTGGATTTGCATAATTGTTATACTTGATATAACAAAACACCTCACAAAAAGTCTGTCATTACTTCTTCCTGAATAAAATTCACAACTCATTTTATAAGTATTCAGAAACGAATTTGCATTACTCATTCTTCATGACTGTTTTCCTATTTAATGAATATATTACACGTATTATAGAATATTAATGTAATTTAGAAACCTAACTAAAACTTAACTAGTAGATCATAGAGTAATATAGAAGTATTATAGAACTTCTATGTATTTGAAGGTTAGCTAAAATTTAACTAGCAGATGGTAGCGCTGTTTTTATTTTTTATTTTACGCGTTATTTACAACCAAAGTACAATTGAGTGTGACAGTAGGAGGTAAATGCTAATATAGGATCAAATGTTCTCCAAATCGACATTCCTAGTGATAAAATCAGATGATTTGACTGATGCTGATGAGATAATTTCTACATTGAAAAAAAATGGTGCTTCTACTGTTTTGATGAAACAAGATAATGATAATAGTATCCATTATCTAGATGGGAAGTTTGCACCCCAGATTACCCATATAATCTCAAAAACTATCCAGTTCATTGAATACAACGAAGCAGTTGCGGCCATGGTTCCTGTTTCAACTCCAGAATGGATCCACGACTCGATTAAAGTACAAAAGATACTAAGTCCAAAGATCTATAATCCAGATCCAAAGTATTTCCTTAAAGACTGTTATGTCTGTGTGGCAGACAATTTACCCGCGGGTGATAAGGAAGTTATATACGGTGGAGTGAAGGCATTTGGTGGGAACTACTTGGATGTTTTGACCAAATTCACCACGCACTTAATTGCCTTGGATTTATCTAATGAGAAGAGTATAATCGCTTCGAGTGCTATTGATGAAACTACGTCAGAGAAAATCGATATCAAAATAGTATTGCCCCATTGGATAGATCATTGTATCATGGTGGGGAAAAAGGTTGATGAAACTCCGTACTTACTCCCCAATCCACCAATATTAAAAGGTTCCATACCTAGTTCTCAAGTAAGTTTGATTGAGGAATTGCCAACAACTGCAAAAAATACTGGGTTCTTCCAGGACAAGACAATTTACATATCTCCAGATTACAAATTATCAGAAAGATTGAGTCATTCAATCCAGAAATTAATTGAGAATCAAGGGGGGAAAATTATTACCGAGTTTGTAGATTCAACTGATATCTATATTGGCAAAACCAGAAGTGGCCAGCACTATTTTGATGCTTGTAAAAACTCGCGCATAATTGTGGCCAACTTACCTTGGCTCTATCATGTTATTGTCAATCGTGAATGGATATTACCCATAAACTCCAATTTACTTCATTATCCATTTCCAACATACCAACCCTTGAAAAATTTGAACATTTCCATAACCAATTACAGTGGTGATGCTCGTATTTATTTATCAAGAATAATTGAACTTCTAGGTGGTACCTTCACTAAAACCTTAACTAAACGAAATGATGTTTTGATTGCAGCAAAGCCAGAGGGGAAAAAATACATCACCGCTACCCAAAAATGGGTAGATGAAAATAATATTCCCAAAATCAAGGTGGTCAACCACTTATGGCTCGAAGAATGTTTTGCCAATGGCGAATTATTAGATTCAAGTAAACCAAAGTATACCTTCCTTGGTAAGAACGACAATGGCGTTGAGTTTCTAATTGGTAAAACTAAACTCAACGAATCAAAATTAACTGAACCCCAAGATGACATAGCTTTAGATGAAGTAAAATCAGACGCAGCCGATAGAGGAGATTATGATGAAGAGATACCCGTTAAACAAGCGATGAAACAAGTGAAGGAAACACCGACGTCACAACAATCGGTTGTTATAGAGAAACAAATAATTTCACAAGCTCCACTGCAGGATCTTCCGGTAGAGTCTGGCGAATCTTCAACTCAGAATAAGGAACTTAAGCTGAAAAAGAATAAAATTTTAAAAACTCAGAACAAGAATATCTCTGAAATCAAAGAAGATGATCCTAAAGTATCACCCACTCTTTCCACAAATACCCCACGACTTGGAAGATCGGCTGCAATGAAAGCAGCAACAAAATTACAAAGCAGCATGAACGATTTGAATCAATATCAACAAATGGTGAAGAGTGCTACGAAAATGAAAACATATATGAATGAACTAGAAGCTACCCTGACTCCAACCAAAAGGTCTGCAATGTCAGCTTCTCCGACTTCGTCGATCAAGAAACCAAAATTGGCAACAAAGGTTCAGAAAGATTTTGTTTATATTGCGGTAATGACTGGTTGCGAACAACAAATTGTTCTAACTGAGAATGACAAGACAAACCTTGCCAGTGTCGGAGTAAAAATACTATCAGAGTATTCACCAAAGGTCAAGATCAACACATTAATAGCGCCAAAGGTATTGAGAACAGAAAAGTTCTTGAAGAGTTTATCTAAAGTTGAAAGGATAATACACCCAAGTTATATTATTGAACTTAGAGATAAGTTGAACAATGATACGAATGGCGAAAATAATTCTGCAATCTTCGAATCCTTGGACATTAATGAATATTCATTAGAGAAAGTGTTGTCTATAAAAGAAATTAATACTGAGTTAGGTATAACCAATTCAAAATCAAATGAATTGCAAAGTATGTTGACTAGGATTGATCCCAAAAACGGGATATTCTCGGGAACCAATCTTAATTTATCTACAAACTTGAATGGGGGAGCAGACGTGATATCAAAGATTTTACAAACACATGGATTGTGTGGATACAAAGAAGTGAAACTGCACAATGGGCTTTTAAAATCTTTGATCAAGAACGACAAATCGAATAACTATATTTTGGTGGCACACAAGACCAAAGACACCAAGCTTATCAACGCATTCAAGAAGCTTATTAATGATCTGAGTGATTTTGAAGCTGTGATTGTAGAGTGGGATTGGTGTGTCAAGTCCATTTTCCAGATGAAGTTGCAAGATTTAGGCGAGTACAAACTCTAAGTTAATTTAATTTTATAATAATTCATGCTGCGAAATATACAAATTCTAGGTAAACGTTTTTATAATAACATTAAACTATAAATGCATTTAGTGAATTCTCTTGAATGCTTAGAGTAGAAGTAAACTCAGTTGTACTCTAGCGGGAAACTTTCCCAAGTATAATACAAATGATCAAGGTGTTTAAACCAGTTAAGAAAAGTGTTGTCGCCATGTATAATTTTATCAGATATCTATCAAACTGGTTTCGTTACCATTTCTTTGTTGCTGCGGTGGGTTGGCGTTTCCGAAACCATAACCGGTGTAGGCAGGATTAATCGATGGTTGTGGTTGTTGCTGCTGTTGTTGAGCCTGGTGTCCAATTCCTGTGTTCAAAAATGGATTACCAGTAGCATTACTTGACACATTAACATTGTTCGTGGTTTGTTTGTAACCAGTACCACTAGAATTAATAAAATTCTGAGTTTGAGTATGTTGATGGGGGACTCTGGTATGGCCAGTGTTACCAAAGGTATCAATTCCCGTACCTTGCGCTAACAAATTATTCAATTCACCATGGGTGGAATCGTTGAATTTGGATCCGGCAGTGTTTTGTTGTTTGAGTGGTTGCTGTTGAGTGGGTTGAGTGAAGAATTGTGGTTGTGATTGAGATTCTTGTGGAGGTTTCTGCAGGGCCAACGCATTCAACGATTGCGAGTTATCTAAGGTGTTAGTGGCTGGTTCAGAGGACATAGCAAATGGGTTGTTAGAGCCTGTTTTCAAAGGCTGCAACTCTTGTTGGGGTTGGCCATAGTGGAATCCAGTGAAAGCTGGTTGTTGTTGGGGTTGGAAAGAAGCATTCTGATACAATCCGGTGGCAATAGGGTTCTGTATGGGGTTACCAAACATATCATACTGCTGCTGATTAGCTAGCTGTTGTTGTTGAAGATATTGTTGCTGTAAATATTGTTGCTGCTGTTGTTGCAAGTATTGTTGCTGTTGCTGCTGCTGCTGCAAATATTGTTGCTGCTGCAATTGATTAGGATCATAAACCCCAGTCATATAATACTGCTGCGGGGTTTCATCATTCAAATCAAGCAAATTGCCATGTTTCTGTTTTCTCATTTCCTCTTCTTCTAAAGACAATTTTAAAGCAGCTTGCAAGTCGGCGTCATCGGACTCCTCACCAGCTCTGCGGGTTTCCTCTTCAGCAGTTTGTCTTGATAATTCCAATGCCTTTTGTAATTCTGAATCGTAGGGATCAGATCTAGTGTTGGCACGAGATCTACGCTCCTTTTTAGAGCCGGAGGCTCTAGCCAATTCTCGTTCTGCATTCAATCTCTCATCATCGTTAAGTAAACTAACCAATTCCTTCGCTTTGACACGTATAATAGCACCTTGATCGACGTTGGTATCATCATAATGAATAAATTCACGCAAGGTCCGAACTATATAAATATTATCTTTGGCCCATAAAACACACTTTTCGGAGCCGAATCTCACTAAATAATCAAGCACCGTTAAAGATTTGGCAATATGGCGCCAATTTTTCCCCTTATCATTTAATCTGCGATCAAGCATATCCATAATTTCCAAGAAGTCAGTTTGTGATTGGTAAGTGTAACTCTTTAATTCTTCCATATCATAGGTAGTAGGACCTGAAGGATCATTGGAAGTAGCATTTCTCACCAACTTTTGTACTGAGGAATAGCCATTAGCTACGTTCTTAATAGATCTAACTATAGATTTGGACATAGTGTAAGGATAGAAGATATGAAATGAAGATCCTCCGTTGAAATGTTTAATTAATCATGGCCCGCACTTTTTGGCAATGCTAAAAACTCACGTGAGAATGTCATAGATTAAGACATTAGCAAAAGCAACTACAGGTGTATATTAATGATATATATAGAAGTGATAATATACTAGTATTAACCATATCACACTTGTATTGAATCTAATTAAACTATAGACAACAAAATTAGTATATTAATGGTTCTCTTCTTTAGTTGATAATAACTGCCTCTTTTTTTTTTTTGAATGAGCAATGTTCTATAGGGGTAGAAATAATAGAAATAATAGGAATAGTAGACAAATAGACAAGAAATAGTAATTAAGTCGAAATATTTCTCTGTTCACATATATTCTAAAAGGAGCTGATGGAATATTATCATCTCATCTTATCATTACATGGGAAAAGACAGATTATTGGTATTGCAACTGAAATTGACATATCCATTGTTAAAAAATTATTTTATAGAGGAATTGCAAACCAAAAATAGTTTGTAAAATATCATTGAAAGTTACAATTCTAATACAGTAGCGACAAATGTAGAGTGTTAAGAGATGGAACCAAAGTTAATTGTTGTAGAATGGAAAGTTAATACAACTTGAACAAGATTTTGTCAATTGGTTTGGTAATCTCAAAATTAATGACATTGCTTTTGATTCAGATTTGATTTATACCAATATAGGAATAAACTGGTAGGTATTATAGACAAAGTAAGCTTATTCTATACTTTATCGAAACAATTCATTTCCATGTATATTTCATTTATAAATTAGGTGGTGTTTTTGCGTCCTTTTTCTGGTGATGATGATGGCTGTGTAACACACTATCCAGATTCCAAGCACTCCTTTACGATTACTCTTATTTTACTAGCTAAGATATATACTTATTTATACTGTACGTAATTCAAGCTTACTATATTATACACAATATTCAAGTAGGCTTGTTTCCAAGCCACTCCCCCACAAAAATACAAACAAAATAGAAAACATATACAATATCGCAAAATTATATCTCAGAATAGACTTCTGATTGTTCCACTGTTACACATTCTACTTATGATAACGTTGGTTACTATTTCAATTGTATCTCTGGAAAGCCTTAATTCACGTGACATATTATAATTCTATTTTTTCTATTTTGATAATTTTAGGCAAAAGAAATAAAACATCCAGTTTAAACATAGTCCACCAACTCTCCTTGTCTATTTGCCTATTTCAACTCCGTTAAATAACAAATAGAAAATAAAATACTCAATTGTGGTTATTTTTTTTGGGCTGGTTGAGAAATTGTCAAATGCGTAATGGTTGCAAAATTCAAATGGGAAGTGGAGTAAATAAGATTAATTTGCGTACTTGTCGTTTTAATGGTAAATAAAACTGTTCAGTTCATTTATCTAGTCTACTTCTATTAACTAGTTCTATTAAACAGTTGTTTTATAACAAAATAGATAACAAAAACAATTTTTACTTCAACACGTGATGAAAAACATCCAAAAACATGTCGAAAATTTTTATTACTAATTATTGCCATCCAAACAATACCTGGCTTTTCTGATTGAAATACAATAGTATTTTGAATTGGGTTATATCTCCAGAAGCTTCCATTTTACGCTAGAAGATACAACTTTGAAAGTTATCTTATTAACAGTTGGTTTTTTGATCGATCGCATTTACTCAGTTGGAAAAAATAGGTTTTACTTAGGTAGAATTTCAATTTATTAAGAAGCATATTTTACCATGGATTCAGTTAGAAGATGTCGTCGTTGTAAGAGAAAGAGGTTAGATGATGAACCTCCAGAGGTTCAGCAGTATAAAACTTGTGCTAAATGTAGAATTATCGAAAGAAATAAAAAGAATTCAAGAAAACCTTTGGCTGAAGAAACTATGTTGTATGGTTTAAAACAGTTTAAAGAACAAAGTGCCGGGGGAAACTATATGGAAGATGAAGGATTATTAAGAGATGAATTCTTCAGAAGATATCACAACAAACCGTTCAACTACGAAGCAGAATTGCATAAAGTTATATCGAATCCGAATTATACACCTCCGGTTTTATTACCGCCACCAACAACCAAGAGTTATACGTTTAAGTCAACGACTATTCCCATGCAATTTAATGCGGCTTTGCCTGTTCAAAATACTTTACCACAAGTACAACAACATATTCCACAAACGCACCAGCAATTTACAAACCAGCACCATTCTGCGCCAGCTTATACTCCAAAACCTAATGGTCATACTCAAACGACTACAAGGTATGATCTTGATGATGATATATACACTGAATTATCTAAACTTGGTAATATCCAGGAATTGATAGTAAAGGATGATGATACAGACCCATATTCTTATAAGAATGTCCATAATGATTATCAGCTGTTCCTTTTGACTATGTTGAGTAAACTAAATAATCAATCTTCGATTAATAATTTGGTTTATTTAAAAGAGTTTGATGAAGAGTTCACATTCAATCTTTCACGCATGGACTCGACCGTTAATCAGAAAGACGCAGCTGCAGCAGCTAATTTCAATCGTTATTCTTCCAAAGTAGGCGGGGAAAAGCATTTCCGTTCAATCTTATTAAACAACTTAACGGCTAATTATATCGATCCTATAATCGCCATCTTGAATCTTGACTTCAACCAAACAAGTAATAATTTAAACGACTTCAAGAATAGTTCGTCGATCAAAAGTTTCCATAACTATGTCTACAATGAAAATTTATCCCTGACCCTGAATTTGATCAAAAACTCATCCATCTATATGAATTACGATAGAAGACACAATTTATTGATAGTCACAGTCAATTTCATCTTGTACCAACCTTCCAAGTTCAAATATTCCCAAGATTTCAAAAAGAAGGTGGTCGATACTTACAAGGATTTAAGTTATGAGAAAACGTTGAATAACGCGGTAGTCACGGGGAGAGTCGACTATAACGTCGCCACTGCTAATGTGGTCTACGAAAGAATACTAGCTGACGAATTGCTAGGGAATGAAGTCGCCAAGATTGGAAAAGATTCGTTTGTCGGTGATTTTATCAACTTTGATAAGGTGTTTACTATTGCAGATGATGAAGATGAGAGTGAAGACGATGATGAAGAAGACGATGATGACGACGAAGACAATGACGATGACCTCAATGCCGACCAGGACGACGATGAAGATGAAGATTCCATGGAAATCGACGCAGACACGACGCTTAATGCTACCCCCAATAATGGCTCTTATTCTCCCCAGGCTGCGGCTGATTTGGATCCAATTTTGAAACGATAATTGCACTGCCCCACCTTGTTTTTCCACTTAAACTACAAAGCCAATTCGTTTGAAACGCCAGATTTTTAATAGAAATACTACTATGGACACAATGTACCCCATCCCCCCTGTAACGCATCATTATATACTAATATATATCTCCATTTAACCCATTTTCGTAGTTTTACGTCATCGAATCGAGCCAAGCCTGAATCGCGCACCATGAAAATTATGATAAAAATA
>JAXQKE010000345.1:0-22030 GCA_037042355.1 Candida sp. Y128-05E | reverse complement strand
ATTATCTACCCATTCATGCCGGAAACTACTGTCCAAATTGATGAAACTTTAAATGCTCCACCATTGTCCATTACTGACAAATTCCAGCTTGTGTTGGAAGGTGGACATAACATTGGTAAAGCTCAATACTTATTCAAGAGAATTGATGAAAAGAAGATTCAAGAGTGGAGAGCTTTATACGGCGGTCAACAAAAGTAATGACTTCGACCACTCAACTGGTGCTAATATAGAATTACGCAACTTTTACATGTAATATGTAAATGTCTATAAAAACTTTTTAATTTAAACTGAACGATAAACTGACAATTTTGTATTTTTCTCATGCACCTTAACTATCAATCAGCCCTTCTTCATCAAAGTCACTGTCGTCTTCTTCGAGTTGGTCATTATCCACTTCACTCACAATATCTTCAAGATCCTGATCTGTCAATTTTATATTTCTATTTTCCCAATCATTTAATTCAGCGGCAGTTCCCAAATCACCACCAGTTAAAACTCTGATTAAATTCTTCTTGAAGTCTTTTGATTGTTTACTGAAATCAATACGTTCTCTTTCCAATTCTGGAATATCATTCAGATGACCGATACTTTGTCCCACTCTTACCAATGTTTCAACTTTTGTTTTCGAATTACCAATTAAATCGGAATCAAACTTGAATTTATCATTTTCAAACAACAAAATGATTGTAGATCCACCAAATTTGAAATATCCAATTTCATCTCCTCTGTGGACCATTTGTCCATTCTCGATTGTCAAGACAGTAGATCCCACCATCATGGCACCTACAGCCACCATTATAACAGTTCCAAAATGCTCTGTTATTATTGGAATGATAGCACGTACATTCTCACCAAATACATCCAATTGCGATCGGATTGCCATCGGATTAACTGTATAATATTCACCATCGATATACTTAATCTCGCCGATGACACCATCAACTGGACAATGGAATCGATGGTAGTCTTGGGGAGCTAATCGAAAGATTGCCACTGAGCACTTCTCTGCTTTATATAAATTGGTATTCTCATACCCATTATAATTACCATTGAATAGCTTTGAAATGGTAAAGTTCCTACCTTTGATCCATAATTCCGTGGCATCGTTCACTGTTGTAAATGTTGTACAACGACAATCAGCTGGTGATACTGCAATTCTTGGTTCATCGGCCCCTTCAAGTGGCCTAGCATCAGCCTTCAATTTTCTATAGAAAAATTCATTAAAGGTTGGATACTTGGTCGGATCTGATACTAGACAATCCGATAAATCCAATCCATGAAATTTAATAAATGAGTCAATATCATTTTTCAGCTTGGGGTCATCAAATTTGATACCTTGCTTTACACTCAATTGTTTCAACATTTTTCTTACTCGCTTTGTTTTCGCTTTGTCTAAACCATTGTATAATAGACGAATTCCTAGCCGAACGTAGACACTCATCTTTTCTTCCAAAATAATACCAGTTACTCTATCTTGAACTAAAATGTTGGCTGAGTTTCCGCCTCCTAACTTGTATCCACCATATGTTACCTTTTTAAGTACTTTAGATACCCATTTTCTAGTGGCAATCTGCGGTGATACAAATGATGAGACTAGCATTTTATTCACAATACTCCAATCTTTTGATGCACATATAGCTACGTGCGTGATAATATCAACGTCATCCTTTCCCAATAATCGCTTATTGTTACAAAGGGGACATTTTTCAAATTCGAAGATCTTGTCCTCGGTACCTGCTGGTTTCTGAGTAATATGTTCTTCAAGGCAATCAATAACCTCTGGTTTTGTTAAACTGTCGAAAGATTTCAGTTTTCCCGTTTGTGTATAAAATGAATCAACCAAGGTTTCGCTATATGTGCAACCCAAAGTATCCAACAATGACATCAACTCCATTGAATCATATTCATTCTCTATTTCGTTCAAATCATATTGATTGAGTAACAATTTCCAAAATTCCCTTCTTAAAACAGTGTAAGTTTCAAATCTGACTCTAATTTTCAATCCAGGTTTATGGTTATTTTCATACTTCTCTTTAATTAACTTTAATGGTAATGACATTGTCTTGAATTCAGAGGTATCAACATATTCTGAAATTATCTTCTTTCTTCTCGTAAATTTGCCCCTCTTCACATTATGAATAATATTATCATCATTGAATTTTACATTGGATGATGGAGTATCATTTTCATTATTTGACATGTAATCATCTGTAGTTACAAACGACGAGCCATCTCCCGATTCGTCGGCGTGCTTTGTTGCTTCAGTTGTTATATCGGTCAAGGGAATAGAAATGGTAGCAACCTTATCATGGCCAGTAAAAGTGTCCTTATCAAACACGGTGAACTGAAGATCGTAGTTACTTTCATGACCCAAGACTTCAAAAGCGAGTCTTTCATTGAAAATTGGATTTAAGTTATGACGTTTCCAACTAGTTCTAAATGTTTTCTTACCAAATGTCACCACAACAAATGGATCCATATCGTAAGAAGTTTTAGTAGCATTCTTTAATGGGGGTAAATCCAGGCAGGAGACGATTTCCACGAACAAAACACCATGAACTTTTCGATTACTAAACTCAAAAGTTTGATCTAGTAATCGTGAACCACGCATTCTTAACCTTCGTAATCTACTTTGTTTTGGTTTTGGTTTCGAAATTGAATTAGAGATGCTCGAATCGGAATAATTAGCATCGGAAAATGACGAATCTGACATTGAGCTGGCATCATACTCTGAAGATAAACGATTCATTTGAGATTTCTTTTTAGTAACTTCGACATCATTATCGGAAGCATCAAACAAGTCATTTGCAGTGTAGAATCCTTGGTCATTGGGTTTGTTTTCTTGTAAATTATCTGGATATAACAAAGATTGAATCCATTCATGAAGGACATTTGCTTTATTTATTTCTCCGGAAATAACCGATTCATTATCAGAAAGATTAATATCACCTAATTTTCCATTGATATCATCAGTTCCTGAAGGAGGCATAACTTTATCATCAGTTCCAGTTCTTGAAGGAGGTTGGACTTTTACTGCTGGTATTTCGTCCGATTCCAGGAAAACTTCAAAAGGTTGAGGTACCACAGACTTAGGTGGAGAGATTCTACCTGGGTGCTGATATTGTTCTAAAGATATAGCTCTTTTCCTACTCCATTTGCGTAGCTTTCTTTTATGTCTTACAGTCAATTCGAATGACAATAGTAATGAACCAGTGATAAAACTTTGGTGCTCTTGATCAGAGTATAATTGATACCATTTCAAGTCACTTTTACTTTGAAACTTTGAATCTTGATGGAAAATATCGCTAATACATAACCTGACTTCGCCCAAATAATCCTTGTGACGTTTGTGTTTATCCCAAACCGTCAATACCAAGATTTGGGAATAGTCATTTAGACTTAATGGAATAGTTAATTGGTCATCCCAACTTGGCTGGGTAGTATGAGACTTTTTTGAAGTTGATTTCTTATAATTGTTCAATTGAGCTACCAATACTGGGTTTACACTCTTCTTTTTCGTCAGTTGTTGACTTTCATCTGATTTGACTGGTACCAAATCGGCAGCCCGATTAGCATAGATTCTCAAAAACAATTCATATTCCTGTTTTTTCCCAGTGGAAGTTTCTTGGGTATCCTGGACCATGGTGGTCTAATACTGAAGAGACGAAACGGATAAAACCAATGGTAAATCTTTTCGTATTTATCCGATCAAGCCTTGTAATTTCGTCATCATACGATATTACACAAAATCTAAGATATTCTGATTAAGTAAGCGGGCTATAAATTTCACTTACATATATACATACTTAATATAAGGCTTAATTCATCAACATATCGACCACAGTCTTTGTGCTGAGTCTTTTGATATCACTGTAAGTTTGACCAGTGCCTAGAAATAAAATAGGGACATTAGTAGCCATGACCATATTTATCATTGTCCCGACCAAATCACCCACAGTATCGACTTTAGAAATGATGAAGAAATCCAAATTTCGTTTATTACCAAAGGCATTGTTGAAATTTAAGGCTTGTTCAACCGAATCAGTACCGACTAAAGCTTCACCGACCATAATGATTTTATTGGGGTCAGCAGCATCACCAAATTTCTTCAATGGTGCCATCAAACGAGTGTTTGAATGGGTTCTTCCGGCAGTATCGATTAAAATGATATCGAAATTATTTTCAGCACCGTATTGAATGGCAGCTTTGGCGGTAGCGACAACATGGTCACCGGACCCATACCCTTTTTCGAAAATATCAATTTTGGCCGTGGAACTTGACGAATCGTTCAATCTTTGTAAGTTGTTAACATGAACTTTCAATTGTTCCACCGCTCCTGATCTGAAAGTATCACAGGCACAAATCAATACGTTTAAATTATTTTGTAAGAACCAATAGGCTAATTTGGCAAGGTTGGTTGATTTACCCACCCCATTGACACCGACCACTGATATAACATAAGGTCTTGTGTTGGTAGAGTTC
Organism: Candida sp. Y128-05E; assembly: GCA_037042355.1. NCBI lineage: Eukaryota > Fungi > Ascomycota > Pichiomycetes > Serinales > Debaryomycetaceae > Candida > Candida sp. Y128-05E. The sequence goes on along the minus strand of JAXQKE010000345.1, from coordinate 17,548 downwards.
CTTTTTATATCGTACAACAAATCGGTGGAAACATTGGGAGTTAAAATCTTGGTTAATTCATCAACTAAAGTTTGTTTGTAAAGATTCATGGTGACTCCTGATTTGCCTAACAATTTATGATTGATCTTGTCAATAATCAATCTAGATGTAGATGCAGCAACATTTTTCGATATCAACTGTTCATAGAATTTCTTGGAAACGTCGTCAACGTTTATAGAACCACCTAAATACCCTGTTATTTTAGAAAAGAATTTATTAGTTACCGATTCAGCTGGTTTGGCTTCTTCCTCTTCTTCATCGCCCAAAATCTGTTGTAACTCATTAACCAAGACCAATTCATTTTCCTGAACGTAATTCGAATCATCAACGGTTATTAAAGACTTGTCTGCAATCGTCCCATCATTAGCAGTAGAGTAGTCCAATACTTGCGACGAATCCACCTCAACCATTTCACCGCCTTCCCATTTCCTCATCTTTTTATTGATTTGAATCTTCTTTTTGGGGGTGGTCGTTCCGCTGGAAACTTCCTTCTCAGTAATCTTTTCTGGTTGCAGCAAATCCACTTTCAACGACATTAATTTGTTGAATTGCAAATCTATCAATTGTTTTAGCTTGGGATCATCTAATTCCCCTTCATCATCAAACTTTATAAAAGTTCTGGCAATAGAATTCAAGTTTGATTTGATCTTTTCGGAATCGATTGTGGTGATCGAATCAAAGTATATGGCAATATAAATTGAATCTTTTATGTATCCATAAAACCTTTTTTGGTTTATACTAGTGGTAAAGAAGTTTGTACCTAAATCATTAACGGTTTCATTCACCACACAACTTATGAACTCATTGAAGGGAGTGATTTTATTATTATACTGATACTCAACCTTTCCCGAGGTTTTGAAAATAATGAGTGATTGGGACATGATCTATTGATATATTATTATTATTATTCAGTTCACTCTAGTTAATCGTTGGCTGTAAAAATTAATGTTATTTAAGGCTGAAGCCAAAAAAAAAAGAATCGCTGCAGACAGGATTCGAACCTGCGTGGCCAAAGACCATTGCCTATCAGCAGTACTAATAGCAGGGCAACCCGTTAACCACTCCGGCACTGCAGCAATCTGACAGACCCACTAATTTACTACCATTGGAAGTAAACCATTGGTTCTGACCACTAAACTATAATGGTATGGTTATGAAATTTTGTAATTTTAGTTGCTCCTATGAGAAATATGCGATATTGTTCAGCCCGTGCCGATTTGCACGTGTAAATGTGGTACTTTTTAACCAACCAACTGGCCATGTTTTAGTTAAATATGGATATTTAAAGAGTAACTTATTAACTTCATGGGTATTGATGTAATTATACAGTTCATATGAATAGGCCAATTCTTGAGAAAAGTTTGTTTTACGCAATATTTGCAATTTTTGCAACCTTGATACATTAGATTCGTCCACACCTTATTTCTGGATAATCACATTATGACACCCATTGGCATGCATATCAACGAACACCAACGTGTAAATTTCATTTGGCCTATAAATTTCGTTCAAACGGGCGATCTTGGTAATTACATCGGACCAAGTGGTGAAACTTTTCTAAACCATTGACAAAATGTATACCATCTATAGCAGGGATTGTTTGAAAACCCCTTTAACCGATTCAAACTCCCAAAGGTATTGAAGATTTCTCTCGGGGGTTTTTAAATCTTTAACTTTCGAATAAAGTTGGACATAAACCTCTTCTAATTTATGTTTGTCATTGAAATCGTCAATGGTAGGTATCAACAATGATATTTTCAGGTAAAGATAACGAAGAAAACATAGTTTGGTTAATTACAGTCATACTAATTCTTGTATCAACAATCTGCAAATGAATGGTTCGGGCCCCCAAACTTAAAATTAATATAGAATCAAAGTACAAACTATGAAACAGCAGATAACTATAAAACAACAAACTCGTACAATGAAAATCTAAATTCTGGAATATTATTGGCTCATGAGTTACGCTTTTCCAAGTTTTGCTTAGTCGATTAAATGTACCCCATTACCGGTTGATAATTTGGTTGCAAAATATATAGTAAATTGACCTTTGTCGTGTTTTACTTTAGTGAAAATCTAAAAAAAATATATTTAACAATACCAAATCATTTCAATGACAATCTAAAACTACCCTTCATCATCTCTGTTTAATTACCATCTTGTATTGTGTAAATAGTTGTGATTTTTTGTTTTACTATGTGGGTCAAAATCAAATATTGTTCAGGTACACGTTAAATCAATTTCAGAAAATTTCATAGCAGCCAGACAACCATTAGATTTATAATTAACACTTATACATACAATTCCATCAATTTCGCGTTCTATTAGGTATATAATCACATTCCATCATGGCTTATTACCAACAACAAGTAAACAATCCCCAAAACATGCAATTCTATCAATCAAACTTTGGTAATTCCAATAATTTCAAACAAGCTGATCAGCAACCTACAGGCAATATGGGAATGATGGACAACAGTTTCGGTGCTAATATTGATGTCAGCGGTTCTATGGGAAGTGGAAGTTTGACTCCAGGTATCCTAGCTGCATTTGGTACGTCCGGATACCCTAATGAACCGCCATTATTAGAGGAAATCGGGATCAATTTCCAGCATATCAAGACCAAAACATTGGCTGTTTTAAACCCATTGAATAGAAATATCACCAGTGATATAATGTCTGATTCTGACTTGGCGGGCCCTATACTTTTTGTTTTATTATTCGGTACGCTAATGTTATTAGCTGGTAAAGTGCAATTCGGATATATCTACGGTGTAGGTTTGTTTGGTACTTTGTCTTTACACTACCTATTCAAATTCATGTCTAATGATGTGCAAATTGATTTGTTAAGATCGGCTTCCGTTATTGGTTACTGTTTATTACCTTTGGTGTTAGTAAGTGCATTTGGTGTTGTGTTCTCGTTAGATAATTTTATCGGTTACATAGCCTGTGCTATTGCTGTATTTTGGTGTACATACTCTGCTTCTGGGTTCTTTGTTGCTGTGTTGAAATTACATAACGTAAGAGTTTTAATTGGGTATCCTTTAGGTATGTTTTACTCAGTGTTTGCATTGATGGCGATTTTCGTGGAAAAGGATACATAGTGCGAGCGCAGAGAGCATGGAACGGTTATGTATAGCGAACACAGTAGCTCGTTATGTATATATATATATATAAATTTAATGGTAATTTCTAATATTTTGTAACTGGAACTTTTCATTTGCTGTAGATATTCTACTGAACAAAGTTTGGAGTCTCCGTATTATCGAACGAACAGGTGCTTTGGAGCCGATTCATAAGTGAGGCTTGGATGTGAGCTCCTTTCAATCTTTTTAGTTGGCTGTGGAGGTGCAATTTTCTGACTATGATATTCGTCTGCGAAATTTGAAATTTGTATCTATTGGTGTAGGTTCAATATTGGGGTATTTCATGTTTAGAGGAATCCTGCCATTGATACGATCCAGGTGCTATGCCACCAAACCGTTCTATGTTACATCTCCAATCTTCTATGTGAATGCTAAACCACATTTGGGACATTTATACTCAATGCTCTTATGTGATTCTAGAAATAGATGGGAAAAGTTGCACCCAGCCAAATCGTCATATTTCATGACTGGTACTGATGAACATGGATTGAAGATTCAAGCTGTTGCTGAAAAGTTAGGTATACCTCCAAAACAGCTAGTAGATGAAGTCAGCCAGAATTTCAAAAGTTTAGCTGAAAAATTAAATGTTGAATACGATAGGTTTATGAGAACAACCGATGATGATCATGTTGAAGCAGTGAAATATTTTTGGAAATTGATGGAATCAAGAGACTTGATTTATCAAGGTAGTCACAGTGGATGGTACTCCATCTCCGATGAAACGTTTTATCCCGAAACCCAAATCGAAAAAGATGGTGATAGAATGATATCTAAAGAGACAAAAAGTGAGGTGATATATCAACAAGAATCTAATTATTTTTTTAAGTTAAGCAAGTTTCAACAGATGTTAATTGATTTCTTGGAAGCAAATCCCAGATTTATCTTGCCTTCGAGTAAATACTCCGAATTGTTACGTGAATTGAAAGAACAGCCTTTACAAGATTTATCGGTATCTAGACCTTCTTCAAGGTTAACTTGGGGTATTGAAGTTCCCGGGGATCCCTCTCAAAAAATCTACGTTTGGTTTGATGCATTAATCAATTATCTTACTGCGGCAAAATTCCCATTCCCAATGGAAGGAAATGTCCATAAAACTCCCGAAAATAGTCCATGGCCCGCTACCCACGTCATTGGGAAAGATATAATCAGATTCCATTGTATATACTGGCCGATTTTCCTAATGGCAGGGGATATAGAGTTACCCAAACAAGTGATTGTTCATCTGCATTGGTTAAGCGAGGGTACTAAGATGAGTAAAAGTATTGGAAACGTTGTCGACCCAATAGAAACTAATGAATATTATGGCGAGGACTCGTTAAGATTCTTCTTAACCGAGAATTCCAACATTGAAGGTGATTGTAATTTCCTGGAATCGAATTTTGTTGACTGTCGAGACAATTTGATTGGTAAATATGCCAATTTGATGACAAGATGTGGTGGTAAAGCATTTAATATTGACGAAAGTGTCCAGTTTTACAAAACTGGCCAATTTGATGATGTTGAAAGTTTAATCACCGAAATAAAGCACGGAGACGAAATCATTGAACTTAAAAATCAATTAATCCATACATTAAATGGACTCCACGGCAAAATGGATGATAAAATCCTGCAATTCCAACACATGAAAGCTATACAAGAATGGTGGAGTGCAATAGAACAAGCAAATCAATTGTTTCAAATGAGTGAACCATGGATATATGGAAAATTGATCGAAGCCAACCCCAATAATCAAGATTATAAAATCCTACAAAATTACTTTACATTTTTGGCCAGTGAAACTTGTAGAATCCTGTCAATTTTAATTCAACCAGTGATACCCAAATTATCTCAACAAATTTTGGATAGATTGTCAATTGATAAGGACCATAGAAATACTGATTATGCCAGGTATGCTTCAGACTTGAGTTATGGTTCGCAAGCCAATTCCAAAAAGCATAAAATTCCTATTACGAGGGTACCTATAAGAACCAAATAGATGTACATACTCCTATATAACTGTAAATAAATAAATTGGACCTAGGTATTTCCGAGCAAGTGTTTCAAAGAAAATAGCCTATACTTTTGGCTCGGTTATTAGAGTGTATGAGGTTTTATAGCACCAATCAAAAATCAGGGAGTTAACAGTGGATATTATATCGAATTTACAGAAAAGTAAAAGGGAAATTTGTCTTGGGATCTAGAGATAAATAGAATTAAAACAAACCTGATAGTCTCAAACACCTGAACCCCACTCTATTAACCTTATGGATTGTGTGTGGTAATACTATTAACCATGACTATTTCCTGCATACTGAAATAAATTTTTATGTCGTATCTTTTTGACTAAGTCATAACAATTACATTCGCCATACAAAATTGGCTGCAAAAACGTCGCTAAGAAATGTGAGATCTTGTGGAACCCAAATGCTTAATCTGCAATTAACACATTTATTCTGATGATTGAAAAAGATGTTGATTTAGTTAATTTTTTAATATTTCAAATGGTGGATACTGGGAGATGGTGGAAGTAGATTGCTTCACATCTTATCTGATATGTAGTTTCCTTTCCTTTACCTCTTATTCTCCATGTTTACCTTGTATCTGTTGGTAAACAAAATCAGCAAATGATTTTGAGCGTTGGCGAAAAACTGTTGAAATTTTGCGCCGTGAGCCTCCAAATTGTAATCTTGTATTGTATATTCTTACCACAGGGAATTTCATTGATCACTAAGTATAGGAGGTGCTCTATATACTGCTGATTCTACACTCCACTACGAATTGAGACCAAACCATATTATTTTGGGTGGCAAGTGAATTAACCTTTACTGATTGTTGTTACTGGTGCGAACATAATATAATTTAAAGTTATGACTAGAAGAAATAGACCTAGGATTTATGATGATGACGAGGAAGATGATGTGAATGTGCCACAAAGAAGAACACGGGGTGTGGTTACCAGCTACACTGAACCAGAAATCGATTTAGGTATTGATGATGAATTTTCAACCAACCAAGACGAAGAAACACCAATTGTCCCAGCAGAAGATAATTATGATTATGAATTCAAAGATGAAGGTTACAATGACGATGAAGACGATGATATAAACATTAATCGACGCAAGTCTAGAAGATCTAGAAGATCTACAACGAAGGTCGAATCAGATGACGAGTTTTATGAGGATGAAGTTGTTTCTGATGATGATGAATTCTTAGAGAAATTGGAAGAAGATAATTTCATAGCTCCAGATGATGATAATGATGCCTTTGGTTATAATTATAATAATAATCACAATTCAAGAAAAAGAAGAAGAAGGAATGGTGGTGCTCGCACTCGTGCCAAGGACCAAAGTATAGTACCTATAGGTGGTGAAGTTGAACTGGATGATAATATTCAACAAGAAATTGCGGAGTTGTACGATTCCTCCCCAGCCATTACACCAATAAAACATAAATTACGTGACAGACAGACTAAAGTCGATTATACAATCCCTCCACCAATGGCAAACAATATCCAGCAACCTTCTCCTTATAAATCAAAATCTAAAAGACCCAATGTCAATAAATTTGAATATCGAAAATTATTATATCCAACCGCTGGTCCGTTTGGGGGATCCGATGTCCTTTCCATTTTTGGTACTAACATCCCTCCAGGTGGTATACCAGTACCAGGATTGACTAACGTGTCTAATATGACTGCTATTGGTCAAAACGTATCTGACTCAGATTCGTCAGATGACGAAATCGTGGCAGTCAACCAAACTAACCCAGTTGATCCAACAGCTGCTATGACCCCGAAAAATAAACCAAATCATACTCAATTAATCACGGCAGGTTCTGCTAACCCGAAGGATAAATCGAAAAATAATTTGAGTGATACTGATCCGCTTGGTGTTGATATGAATATCGATTTTTCAATGGTGGGTGGTCTTGATAATTATATCAATCAATTGAAGGAAATGGTGGCATTACCTTTACTATATCCCGAATTATATCAAAACTTTGCTATAACTCCACCAAGAGGGGTGTTGTTTCACGGTCCTCCAGGTACCGGTAAAACGTTAATGGCCAGAGCTTTGGCTGCTAGTTGTTCTACCGAAGAAAGAAAGATCACTTTTTATATGCGAAAAGGGGCTGATTGCTTAAGTAAATGGGTTGGGGAAGCCGAAAGACAATTACGTTTATTATTTGAAGAGGCTAAAAAGAACCAACCGTCCATCATCTTTTTTGATGAAATTGATGGTTTAGCTCCTGTCAGATCCTCGAAACAAGAACAGATTCATGCAAGTATTGTTTCTACGTTATTGGCACTTATGGATGGTATGGATAATCGTGGTCAAGTTATTGTTATTGGTGCTACCAATAGACCCGATTCGATCGATCCAGCATTAAGAAGGCCAGGAAGATTTGATCGTGAATTTTACTTTCCATTGCCAGATATTAATTCTCGTAAAGACATTTTGAAAATTCAAACGAAGAAATGGACTCCTCCTTTGCAAGACGACTTTGTTGCGAAGTTATCTGAATTAACTAAAGGTTATGGTGGTGCTGATTTAAGAGCATTGTGTACAGAAGCTGCACTTAACAGTATTCAAAGGAAATATCCACAAATCTATAAATCTAACGATAAACTTCAAGTTAACCCATCAAAGATTCATGTGATTGCTAAGGATTTCATGAAGGCACTAGACACAATTGTTCCTTCAAGTGCAAGATCTTCATCTACAGGATCGGCACCGCTTCCAGAGCATTTATCCAGTGTGTTGAAACATAGTTTGGACGAGGTAACTGGAAAATTAAATCATTTGTTACCCAATGCAGTGGGGCTTGCAGGGAAGAAGAAACCTACTGCTCTCGAGGAAGCGATGTATTTAGACCCAACAGTCAACGACCCAGATGGTGGTTTCGCAAGACAGCAGTTATTGAAGAACTTGGAAAGTTCGAGAATATGTAAGCCAAATTTATTAATTTGTGGTAATGAAGGTAACGGACAACAATATATCAGTGCAGCAATTTTGAATTATCTTGAAGGATTCCAAGTTCAATCTTTGGACATGGGAAACATTTTTGGTGATGCCAGTAGAACCCCGGAACTGTCAATCGTGCAAGCTTTTATTGAAGCCAGACGTCATCAGCCATCGATTATATTTATACCAAATATTGATATCTGGTTCCAAGTTGTTCCATATCCAGCAAAAGCCACATTAACTAGCTTGTTAAGAAATCTTAAGAGTAATGAACAGGTTCTTTTGTTGGGGGTATCTGAAACCAATCTTGAAAACTTAGACCTCGAGATCAAAAGTATATTTGGTTTCAATAACCCCACAAATAATGTCCATTTACAAAATCCAAATAGAGAGCAGAGAAGAGAGTTTTTCAAATCTTTGCACTCTGCCTTGCTTATGAAACCATTTGACTTCGTCAATGATCTCGAAAACAGACCAAAGAGAAAATTAAAACAACTAAAAGTGGCAAAGCCCAAGAAGGTTGAATCAAGTGAGGCAACCGAGAAGAAGAAATTGAAACAGAGGCAATATCAAGACACCAAATTGAAAAATATGTTGAAAATCAAATTGGCGGGATTAATGGACCTTTTCAAAAATAGATATAAACGATTCAAGAAACCAATAATTGATGAAGGGTTATTGTATCATTTATTTGATCCGTCTGTATTGGAAAATCCACTTTTGCAATATGAAGTACAATATGTTAAATCTGATGATAAAGAACATGAGCATATGATTAAGGAACTTCATACTGGGAAGCATTATTATAATATGGACTTAGATGTGATCGAAGAAAGGTTATGGAATGGATTTTACAGTGAACCCAAACAATTCTTGAAAGATATCAGGCTGATTGTCAAAGATTCCATGACCTCTGGAGACAGAGACCGGATTTTGAAAGCGAATGAAATGCTTACCAACGCTCAATTTGCTATAGACGAATTTTCGACTCCCGAGTTTTTGAAGGCTTGCAAAGAGTTACGTGAACGTGAAATCGAGACCCAGAATAAGTTGTTAGAAGACCACAAGAAATTGGAAGTTGAATTTCAAAATCAGAAGGTGATTGAGGCGAACGAAATTCAACCAGTTCAAGAACCGGTTGAGCTGGCCTTACCAACTGAACCAGTATTACCAGCAGAATCAGCTATACCTATTGAAACAGCTTTACCAACTGAAGCTTTACCAACCGAACCAGCGTTACCAATTGAATCAGCATTACCAATTGACCAATTAGTAAATCCAGTAGAAACTACAGAGGTACCAATGGAAGTCGATGTTAATGCACATAATGGAAGCAATGGAAATGGATTCATGGCACCTACAGAATTTCCTAGTGCAATTGAGAACAAGCTTGACGATACCGAGATGGTAGATCCAAATGCGCCAGTAGATGTGGGGACCTACAATGTTACCATCAAAGTTGGTGAAACCAATCCTGAACCAGAAGCAACTCCAACAGAAGCTAAAGAACACATAGAAACGAAAGAACCCGAAACTAAGCCAAAAGAACCGGAAATCGAGGCAGAAATCGAAGAAAGCGAACCCGAATCGGAAATCGACGAAGGGGTGCAAACTGAAATGGACCGAGAATTGATAATCGATGAAGGTAAAGTTCACCAATTCTTCCAGGAAGAATTGATGGAAAGTACAGAAAATTGTAATATAGAGAAGCTTGAAATCGTCATGGCACGGTTGATGGATATTGTATGGCAAGATAGAAACGTGTGGGACAAAACAGCCACCATCACTAATTTATCCCAAGAAGTTGACACTTTAAAGATTTCATTCAATTCATAAATGTAATATACATATAGATAAACTTTTTTGTATATTTTAATAATAATAGTAGATATAATATGAAATGAACTATAATACAAGATATCTAATCTTCAGCAGAGCCATCCCTGGGTCTATACACCACACTCTGTTCTTCTAAGTCGCTAACTATATGAGGAGGTAATTTACCGTTAATTTTCACAGCATAAAGCCCTGGAGTGAAAGAATCTATTCTTAACCATCTAGCAACCCAAGATTTCTTATTATCCAATCCCAAAGCAACTAATCCTTCGAACGAAGGAGATGTGCAATCTTGTACTTGTCCATCTTCATTATCATGATAGTGAAGAACACTCTCACAATTGGGACATCCTTGGTCCACAAACTTTCTGAACGGTTGTATGATTCCACACAACATACATGCCCTCTCTGTTCTTGTTGACATGATACTATTACTACTAAAGACTTGTGTTTAAACTATTTGTCAACAGTTGAAACAGTTGAAGCTTTCATAATTTTTCACTGTCATTGCGCGTGAATCTACCAAATCTTTAGGCTGTTAGAAGAAGTAGTAGATCTTTAACTGGGTTTTTACAGAGATTAATCTTATGGTAGTACTACGTTATGTATCACTAGGTTGTAGGAGAGGGTTGGGTGTACAACGAAGTCAAAGAAGGAACTTCTGGGGTGATCCACATGCTATAATATCAACATTTACAGAAACTTTTCAGCTGGTTCATCTGTATACTAATATCCCATGGTGGGCTCTAATACCTCTAGCGACGTTTACTTTGAGATCTGTATGGACTTTACCTTTGGCTGTGATTCAGAGGAAACGTATGCAGAAACAGAGTGAGTTGAGACCTATAGTTGGTGCGTTAGGTCCTATGTTGAAGTTGAATTTGGCTAAAAAGGTAATGAAAGCTAAGAGTAAGGCTAAGGTTGAAAATGTAGCGGTTCCCACTACATCTGCATATGTTCCTCCAGACCCTCTCGCGTCTATGAAATATGAAGAGATATTGGTCTTATCAACCAAAGAGGTGAGAAAACGACAAAAGGCTTTATTCAAAAAGAATGGAGTACAAATATGGAAGAATTTTATACTACCAGCTTTTCAGATCCCCCTTTGGATAGTCATGTCTTTGACTATGCGGGACTTAAGTGGCTGGAATAGCGTTACTGAGAAAGCGTTGGACCCGGCATTATACACAGAGGGGCTTCTCTGGTTCACAGACTTGACAGTCGCTGACAATTTGCATGTTCTTCCCTTGTTGATTGGGGTAACTGCGTTATGTAATATAGAATGGACGTTTAAAACTCTTGAATTACTGAGACTAACGCAAAAGAAGAAGTTGAGAATCACAGTGACAGACGCTGTGTCCAATATTTCTAGAATGACAGTGGTGTTTTTAATGTCTATATCATTGCATGCTCCTGCTGCATTGTCTTTATACTGGTTAAGTTCGCAATTGTTTTCCTTGATTCAAAATGTCATTTTGGATTTGACAGTTCCAGTAAGTTTCACCCCAAACACTAGACTTAATTATAGAAAACTGAAGAAGGAAGATGCAAAAGATGTGTTTAATCATGTAAATAAATAGATCACGAAGTGATCGTAATATATATACCAAACCTTTCTATGTACATAGATATTTCATAAGACATACATTTATTATATTATGTAATTATAAAAATATGTGTTTATTAGTATATGCTTCTATAAAACATTATTACTTATTATATAAAATAGAATCATTAGTAGATGTATAAAAAATAGAATTATTATACTATATATTTTTATAATTAATTCGCATCCAATATTTCACTATAGTTAACTTGCTCTGTAATGACTCCGCTTGAATACTTACGCCTGGCGTCCGAAGGATTGTACGATGATATTACCAAAGAATTATCAGACCAGTCTACGAAACGCTACAAAAAGGGTGAGTTTACGTTGCTCGATCTTGACAATTACCGTTGTCAGACTTTGCCCCAAACTTTACAGGAACGATACGAGGAAAAGGGGAAAACATGGTTAACCAAGGATGAATTGGTATTGTTGATGGATTGGAAGCTTGCTAAAGGTAAATTCAGACCAACTTTACCTAAATTAATTGCTTCAAATGACGAAGAATCGGTTGAAAGTATCACCAGAGATGGATACCAGATTTGGTTAGACTTCACCAATGGTATTGATACAAAGCAATTTTTTGCTACAAGTTCAAATCATAAATTATACATTGATACTATTAAGCAAGTGTTTAAAAAAATATGTGAATTAAGAGGTGTTGGTCCTGCCACGGCCAGTTTGATCCTAAACTTACTCAGAATCAATGATAGCTTAACCGCGCCATTCTTTAGTGATGAGAGTTTCATGTATTATGTCAATGGGGACAAGATTAAATATAATGTAAAAGAATATACTGAACAACTCCTACCAGTATATTTTCAAATCATAAAAACTAATCCAGATTTCAATATGAATACCTTGGAACGTGGTGGATGGGCTTTGAAAATGTATGATTTATACCGAATTACTAAATTGGCTAACACTAAACTTACATTTGACATTGAAGAACGTGATATTTCACAATATAATTCATTAACTGATAATAAGTCTGATAGTAAGTCCGACAATCCTAGAACTGAAGATGATGATGTCAAATCACCAAAACGGAAACAACGGAAATTGAAATAAATTCAATTTCTATAAATCCATATGATCTTTTTCAAAATTAACCAACATGAATTTATCATCATTATAGTCAAGACTCAAATTTTTGATATTTTTACTGACGTTGTTGAAGATCATTTCCAAGTTAGATTCATTCTTGAACCCCAAGCTTTGTAATATGATATTGTTAAGTTCACTCAATTGAACTTTCAATCCTCGATCGAAATCTTTAAATATCGTGTTGGTTGAATTTAATTTGACAAGTTGGGAAGTGTCAGAAATAAGCAACGTACTCGCCAAGCTATCGATTTCATCCAACTTATTCGTATCTTTATATTCGGCTCGTAATTTCTTACATCCTTCAAATGCATCAATATACAACTTTTGATCCAGCTCAAATTGAAATTCACCAGATTCCGATCGTAATTTACTTTCAATATATTTCCTTAATTTGTATGTCACTTGTAATAATTTAAGCTTATACAAAACTCGCTTACCCCGGGTACTTGTCATTATTTTGGGATAATTCATTGATAAAAATTTAAACAAATTATCAAATTGAAATGTTAACATATAGTTCTTTATCAACTGTCTGTTTGCAGCATGTGTCTTGTTCAAAATACTCGAATCGTCTGTGGTTTGCATTTGGACATCTTTTGTCTCGGTTTCCAAGTTATCAAGGTCTCGAGTAAATGCTTTAAACGTATCGATATAACCTTCGTGATTCAAATATCCCTTGACCAACTGATTTAAGGATATTTGCTGGTCGTTTGAATTCAAATTTAAACTGCCAGTAGTGGGTTTAGATTCTGGGTCAAATAACGTAAGATACTTCTGGTTCTCATTCTTGAAGGTTTTGGTATAATTCGAGATATTAAATTTGAATTCCTTGAAACCTAAATTGGTACGGATTTTACAGGTTGATGGATCACCCGGTTTGATATTAGTTAGGTTATTAATTTCAAACCCAATCATAGGGAAGATGGAAATCTCATGACCAGTTTCCTTTGAATCATAAAAGAGCTTATCGCCAATTGGATTTGTCGAATCCAATTCTTCTCTGGTGATAATTTTTGCCAAAACACCATTCAAGGTGATGAAAACCGATTGGTCAATGAAATTGATTCCGCATCCGACAACATCAGTTTTATAAACCTTTCTAGTTTCATCCTCTTGATTAATCTGGGTTTTAAACGGAACCCCGACATCAATTTTGCCATTTTCAGATTTACGACTCATACTGGCAGTTGTTCTTTGAATCCATTGTGCATTTTTAATTGAGTTATAAAAGTTCAGGTCTTCAAAATTGACGGCAAAACTTCCTTTGAATTCCCCCGGTTTGGAAGTTAACAAAGTTTCTATTTCTTGATTTTGCTGTTCATCAAGATGAAATTTCTCCTGACAGAGAATATCGTTTCTAATCTTTTCAATATCTAACTTGTCTTGATTATGGGAAAAATTATTGGGTAAAGTCGAGTGAGTTTCAAAGCTGATTATTTTTTTACAAAATCCAGTTGAGATATGACTAGTGGAATCCGAAGAAACCGAGCGATCATTGATAACAATAATTGGTTTGAAATCAGTAGCAGCAGTAATTTCTTGAGCAATTTCAATTTCATAATAGAAAATCCCCGTAGAAGGGAGGATTGGTTTATCAGTTATAAAATTAAAGTATCTTTTCTGAACGCTTTCGTCCAATTTCTCCTGGTTTTGACTTGATGATAAAGATATTGTTGAGAAACCACCATCGTTGTTGATATCTAATGATAGGTTGTTATGAAAGTATCGAAGGTATCTCGGTGGAATCAACGGAACCCAAGATATTGGCAACAGATAATTGAAAAATGACGTTTTATTCTGATATATAAAACTTTGGGGGTACTTGTATTTATGATTTGAATTGAATCTGGTTAATCTGATCAACTCTGATAATGGCATACGGAGATATTCTTCGTACGAATCGGGTAAATCATCAAAAAACGACGAATTCAACTCGATTTCTCCCACTATCATACCCGGAGGCTGTTTCGAATCTTCGTCATCTTCATCTTCATCATCCTCTTCTTTGACAGTCACAGATGACTTATCAGGCATATACTTACTCAACTCTTTATCCAGACTATCTTCCATCAATCGATCCTTAAACTGTTCTAGCAAATCACACAAGTATCCAGTATCATTCTTCTCGGAACTCATGGGGTTATCTCCCAAAGCACCTATAAGAGCTAACTTGTAATGTACCTTTTTCTTTATTATCTCGTTCAAATAAGGATCATGGCTGAATACATTGTTTGGTTTGACGTTTGGTCGTTCATTATAGTAATATGGGGAATCAGGGGAAATCACATTCAACAACCCCAAATTTTCATCAATCAAAGTCAACTCTCGCTGAAGCTCAGATCCTAAGCATGTGTTAAGCAAGTAAGGTGGAATGGCATAGATCAAGGTATTGTTGTTGTCCACCATTGTCAATTTTGATTAAAAGGTGTTGATTTTACCTCCTGGTTGTAAAATCGCAAGTGGTGAGAATTTTGGCAGCAGTAACGATTTTTCAATAGTAAGAACCAAAATGACAGATTCTATAGTAGGGAAGGCCCAAGAGTTCCTACCAAACATACCATTGACACCAGTGTCACAAGGAGCAGAGGCTATTGTTTTTTCCACTGAAATACATCCATATTCAACTCATCCCGACTTGAGACAAACCAACCGTTACATCATCAAATATAGACCAGCTAAACCCTATAGACACCCCAAGATAGATGCTGCTATAACGAAGAATAGAACTATGGGAGAGGCCAAGTTTATGAACAAATTAACTAAGTTAAATATCAACTGCCCTAATTTGATTCTGGCAGATATTCCTCGTGGAATCATCTGGATGGAGTATTTGGGAGAAAAATTACCTAATGGTAATATATCCAGTTTGAAGAATTGGTTTTGGTATTTGGAAAAGGAAAAGGGAGATGAGGAATGTGTTTCAAAAGAAGTAGAGGAAACTTGTATCAAAGTAGGGGAATTAATTGGTAAATTACATATGAATGATATGATTCATGGTGATTTGACTTCGTCAAATATTTTATTACAACAGGGTGAGCCCCAGTTAATTGATTTTGGTTTGTCTTCATATTCTGGTTTGCCAGAAGATAAAGCCGTCGATTTATATGTTTTCGAGAGAGCAATCATAAGTACCCATTCGTTATATTCTGATAAATACAATGAATGGTTATTGACTGGGTACGAACAGGTTCATCGCAAAGAGTTTCTGAAGGCAAATGGAGCCAAGAAATTACAAGATACTTTGTCTAGATTAAAAGACGTTAGATTAAGAGGTAGAAAGAGAAGTATGTTAGGATAAGGTGTGAGTTAGCCATGGGGTGTCATTGCGACTGAAATACTCACAAAGAGATCACGAAGACAGCTTTAGAATAGATATGCTAAGGTTAGCTTAGCTTTGTACATTAATATACATTATAATTCCAACAGTTCCATTGATTGTCTATCAAATATTAAATCAAATGGCTTGTACCCTTTATCACCTAGTTTATGATCGATTTGATCACGATACTCTCGATTCCACGCCTTTTGTAAGATTGCAGAAATAGCCTGTCCCTTTTCATGGCATGAAGTTAATTTTGCCATGATCAAACTTCGTTGATACTTGTCTATCGTGGAACTTCCAGCGATTAAAAGTCCTACGCAAATCCAACAAGAAGGACCAGGAATAGTATTGTCTAATTCCGCTAAGATCAAATTGACTGGATCCTGAATCATGGGGACAAAGGCAGGTAACGTAGGGTTGGTAGCTTTTTCGTACAAGATTTTTGCCGCATTGTTAATAATTATCGAAATCGATAATTGTGATCGTAGATTTTCATAATCTGATAGATCTGATATTTTAATTTTTTCTAAATTAAATTTAATTTCTGATGAGTTTTTATCAATGTATTTGAAAATCGGCTTGATTTGTACAACAATCTTCCAAAAATTGAAATCATTTAAATAGAAATCTTGATCTGTATCATGCATACTTTGGGAATGTAATCTTAGTAGCCAAATAATTTTACAAATTACCTCAAATGTGTTGACTTGATTGTTGAAAATGGAATCATTTGAATCATGGGTATTGTTATTCAAGCTAGGATACGCTAATCTTAGTTTCAAAAAAACATCACAGGGAGATGGTAACTTAATCAAATTTGAATTATTGAATGAGATTAATGCACAAGAATAATGAAATGTCAAACTATTAATAAACAGTTTCTCAGCATTGGATAAATTATCAATTTTAGTATATTGAAGCTTGTTGACCTTATCAGTAATTAAATTAAAGATCAAGTTTAATTGTTGCAAACATTTTTCTTCATTTAAGTCAGTGGGTCCATTGGTCAAACATAAACATAATCCCGTGGTATATAACCAATCATGGGCGAAATCTAAATCATTATTCTCTAGACTGTTGTCAATAATTGATAAAGCAGAAGAATACTTAATTTCAGCTAAGTTAAGATAGTTCTTGGTCAGAATTTTTGATAAATATATTGCCCCAAAGCAAAGAAATAACTCGATTAACGCCGGTGATTTCTGTAGATTGATAAATAAATTATCCAGATTTTTGAAAACTTTTAAACTTGATGACATCGACGGGATGAAGTGATTTAAAAAATGATAAAGTAATTGTAAATCTTGATTAGTGAAAATATTCTGAGATTTAGTTATTGGTAAGAATTCATACTTTATTAATCGCATGTTATCATCTTGTAAAGCTTTGTCTACCTGATCGTCAGCTAAATTGTCTAAATTCCTATTATTGTCCTTCGGGTTTAACCGATCTAGGTGCAGAAACATATTATCGTTTAGACTTTCCCTTGCTGGTGAGTCGTTGCTTATGAGATCATCTTTGAGTCCTCGTCGTATTTTGTCTTCGTTAA